>VDFB02028045.1:0-46277 GCA_007258455.2 Sequoia sempervirens
TGGAGAACTAGCTAAGAATGAACTAGTTAGATAAAGGACCCTTTTCACACTAACATTTAGAATAGTGCATGAACATCCTTCATAGCATAATCAAAAATATTTTTATTAGATATGGTGCTTACAAGTCCCTTGCTAGGAATATTTGTGAAATATAAAAGTATGTACAACAAAGTTGTATTTTTTACAAAATATCTCAAATAAATGTAAACCCATGAAATACAATTATTATCATATATGCACAAAATGGTTCTTTCACATTGTAAAATCACACATAGAGATTGTGGAGATAAAATTTACACCTATCAATTGCATTTGCTTCAAAGTTTTGGAACCTCTCCTCTATGAGACTATGCCGCTTACTTCAGGTGGGTAGCTTAAAGATTCCAAGGTTTTCTCAACAAATCCATTTTTCCTTATGTTCAATAATCATTGTATTCTGTGAGAGTGTATTTCTTTCATGTCATCGTAAAACTATTCAAATTCCCTATGAATGCTTTTATCATTTTCATATATATATAATGATCTATGAAAATGATAAAAGCATTCATAGGGAATTTGAATAGTTTTACGATGATATGAAGGCTCTACACTCATGGAGCCTAATGATTGATAATTTATAAAAATAGTTTCGATGAAAAAAACAACAGAATCTGTATCGAAAGATGAGGTGGCGCAAATCTCACATAGAAGAAGGATCAAACTTTCGGCCTATCATTTCATGTATATACATATATATATGTATATATATGTATAACTCTTCTAACTATATATATATATATATATATATATATATATATCTATATATATACTCTCAGTCAGTACCAGTCTGTAAGAGGTCACACTTTATTTGATTCATTTACAAAGGATATCAACTAGAACTCTATTAAAGCACATGTTTCACCAAGTAAGGATAAATACTTTGAAATTTTATAAAGGATTGAAATAGTATGCCTTACAAACAATATTTAACCCTAGGCCCTTTTAAAACATTTGTATAAAACTTGACTATGATCAATTTGGTTTAAATAATTCAACCCAGGCCATAATTTTTTAAGCCAACAATATATGTATTCTTTTCAACCCCTAATTTTTGAAACCCTAATAGGAAATTCCAATTTCTTGTAACTCTTTAAATTTTTGAGAAAATTTTGAAGAGTTGCAAATTATTTTACAGAATCCAAACATAACCTCATATTTCATGTTTTGACAACTATGTAATATAGAAGGCATTAACACATACTCCACATAAACCCTAGGTAGTTTCCACATACATACTTACATGCCTTACAGTCAAACTTAAAAGGGGAACTTGAAACCCTTCAAATATGCCACACCCAATATATTCTAAATACACAAAGAATCTACTAATAAATAGCAACAAAGACATTAGAATTCAGATTTAATTTTTCACATGATCTTACCTTTGATCCATAATAGCCCTACTAAAACTTTGAAAATACATGTGTAATAGTATAGCTATACCATGTACTTGGTGTAATTATTTTCTTATTTTCAACTAATTAAAAATTTAGAACCTTGTAAACAAAAAAAAGTGGCCAATCACATTTCAACAAATAATAAATAAAATATGATAAATACAACAACATTAGTGTATGCAATTATACCTATCAAGTGCAAAATAACAAACTCCAAACACCATTTTTTACACAAAGATAGACCAAGGACATCAAGACAACCTAAAAGAAAAATTCTAAAAGTTTGCAAAGACGATATCCATGATTCTAGATCAAATCCATCAACGTCATATCCACATTTGCAAGATTGATTTCATAATTGTATATGTAACTTAAATTGACAATCCATTTACTAGTTCCAAAATATTTTATATTATTACATTTTACATTTCTACACTATTAACAAAACACCTCTTATGAGCTATCATAATATTTTCGTCTGAATACCATTATTTAATGTTTATTCAAAAAAACATTTGATTAAACACATTTATACTATCTCACCTCTTTTAATCTAAGATATATTCTAAATACCTATATTATATATTTACCTTATATGTAAATAAAATGAATTTTATTCCCCTTTTCAAAAATCACAATACTACATTAGATTTAAGTTATAATTTAAATTTAGATTGAATTTACTTTAATATTTTCCCACAAGTAAATGTACGAGCCAAAAACTTATATCATTTTCTCGTTTATCCATAACGAAAATAGAGAATAAAGATCAGGGAATAAATTATTTGTGTACGACATATGTTTCAAGATGACAACCCTTTTCTACATTCTTACACTTGACTTACTAATTTGCAAGTCTAATCATAGGGATGTAAAAGTTAAAAGAAATTTACATTGAGTTAATTGTTATTTATACGTATTATTAAGGAACCTACATTACACAAGGATATAGAGCATCTTTCATATTTGAGAATGTTGTCCTTGACCTTTTATATAGCCACTAAATTGGTATTCTTACATTGTTTGACATAAGAGAAGCAATTATCCTTACCTAGTACAAACTAACAAACATCAAACACCAATTTTTATGTTAAGACAAAGTAAGGACATCAAGACAACTTGAAAGAAAAATTCTAAAAATTTGCAGAGATCAGATCCATGATTCTAGATTAGATCCATTAAACAAAGATTATATCTGCATTTACAAATTCTAAATGTAACCTAAATCAACAAACAACATATTCCCTAATTCCAAATTATTTTTCTAATTTACACTAACATTTCTACACTATTAACAAATTATTTTCTATCATTTATCATAAGACTTCAATCTAAATACCATTATATTATAAGTGCATATATTCTAAATACGTCTTTAGATTACTTTTCTAAAATCATCATAATACATTATATTCAAGTTATAATTTTATCAATTTAAGTTAAACGAATTTCAATATTTTCCCACGCAAGTAAAGGTGCGAATCAAAACTTGATTTTTTCTAGCCTATCTATAAGAAAAAGAGACAATAAAGATCATTTATGGAATAAATGATCTGTATAACACCTGGTTCTGGACAACTTATGGATTTAATTTTTCTAGCCCATCTATAAGAAAAAGGGACAATAAAGATCAGGGAATAAATGATCTGTATATTACACTTGCTTCTGGACAACTTATGGATGCAGATGTACGTTCCATCCATCTAATTTTTTAGGTACTATTGATCTGCAAGTCCAATCATAGAGACATATAAGTTAAAAGAAAACTACAGAAGCGTGTAACAACTTACTGTATCTTGTCACTATCAATTCAAAGAATTAATTCCAATCTAAAGTTAAAGTTTTGTTCCATTCCCTTCCACTGATACACCTGTATGAACTCATATTCCTTTTCTCGCCCTATATAAACTCCATCAAACCTCAAACAAAAAAGACAACATACTCACTCATTTGTCTTGTTCATTGCTTCCCGCATCTTATTTTCTAAGCTATAAGCAAGTATGGCATACTACCAGCAGTATGAGAGCCCGAGATACCCAAATGAATCTGATGGTGGGTATGGCGAGCATCAGTTCCCTCCTCCATGCAGAAATATGGAGCAAAACTGTGGATTTAATCAGGGCGACAGCAGTTTTCAATCTGAGTACAATTACAGTGAGCAACAGAGGCACCACAGCCTTCCACAAGGGCAGATTGTGAGGGTCTGCTCTAAGGCCAATCCTGATTATGCTCTGGGTATCAGAGATGGCAGGGCAACGCTTGTTTACTATAATCCCAGTGACCCAACTCAGGTAGATATGCAATTTCCTATACTATATATGTGTTGTATTGGAATTTATGTCTATAAGTTAACATGTATTTAAATGTTTTACTTTGACTGTGCTTGTTTTAGAGATAGTTGTTTTCTTAGATCAATTTTAATGTGTATGTACTGTGTATATGTATGCAGCAATGGGTGAAAGATGAGTCATGGAGCAACCGTGTGAGGGACACAGTGGGTCATCCAGCCTTTGGCCTTGTGAACAAGGCCACTGGGCAGGCCCTTCGTCATGCCCCTGCTGCATGTCAGGAGGTATATATCCATTTTGTTTTTGAGTGTTTCTTGTAAGGATTCTTTGTTTTCAAGGTGTAAGGATTCTTTGTTTTCAAGGTGTTTTTGAATTTGGCCTAGTGACTGTATATATGGCTTTTGATGATAAAGTATTGAGTTGTCTATTGGCAGGTGTTGTTGACCAAGTATGAGGGTGGTTCCTATGACGAAAGTGTGCTGTGGAGTGAAAGTGAGGACATGGGATATGGGTACAAGACCATAAGGATGGCAAATGACATTGGCCTCAACTTGGATGCATTCCAGGCTGATATGAAGCATGGAGGCGTCACAGAGGGCACTAGAGTTGTACTATGGAAGTGGAACAAGCAGGAAAATCAGCTCTGGAAAATCTCTCCTTCCTACTAGAAGGAACATCATGATATATGCAGTATAGAGACATATATTTGTCTATAAGTATGTTTTCTTTTAAGGTTATGGATATTCCTAGTCTGTAACTTTTAAGTGTGGAGATCAGGAGTATATGCGGTTTGCATGGGTCTATCTGATCTTATAAATAAAGTTGTTTTAAAGTTTATAGTAAATGGTTTCTATTCATATGTTGCAATTTGTGACTGGCACGGTATCTAAACATTTTGATTGATGTTATGATTTCTTGTGATCAATAAAAAGCTTGCATCAATGGATATCAAATCAGGATAGAATGCTTCCTTATCAATCGTTCTTTAAATTTGAGTAATTTATCTTTAGAAGTAATAGAAAGGAAATTTTTTAAAAGTTTAAATAGCATTGAATGGTAGTATTTAAAATTTTATAAAATGTGTGAAATAATGTTCATAATCAATTTAAATTATAAAATTATTATTTTTAGAGTGGAATTTTTTTTTAAAATTTTATATTTCAAGGTTTGAGGAAAAATTATTATTATGTATTTGACATGTTAATAAAGTGAACTTAAAATAAAAGGATATGAAATTCTTTCAAGACTCAATTTAATATGATGAAAGACAGTATTATGAATTGCTCGAATATATTTACTCACAATAAACTTACATGATTGACCTCATTAGATTTATAATCTAAATTCATAAGCTTAAGTTGTTTCATTTGAATCTTGAAACCTTGGTGTCACTATTGGTCCTTTATTTATGATTTTGACTAGAACACTTTCGCTTTCTCTCCAAAAATCTTTAGTTTTGTATTTAGTGGTTCTAGAATCCTTTTTGTTTGTGAACCTTCTACTCACATGTGTCTCACCTCTCTTTCAATTAGTCTCACAATCTTTTCACCTCTTTGGTGACTAAGCAAGAAAAAATTATCATGAGCCATTTATTATTATATCTAGCAATGTTGGCGGTTTTTCTTTGGAATCATTCATTGAAATGAAAGAGAAAAAGCGAGATTGCTCTCCTATTAAAAATCAGTCATTCACACTTTTCACCAAAAAACTATTACATAGTATTGGCTTTATAAAGTCATCATCCCGTATGAAACTAATTACGGGAATATAACTACCAAAACTATATTTATTTATTCAATTAACAATAACATGTTAATTTATTTATTTAACAAACCTATGTTAAACACTAATTTCTAATGCCCCCTTTAGTGTGACATAGGAACCTTTTATTCTGTGTTGTCAGCCAATCTTGTATAGAAGCCTCCTCCACACATCTTCAGACTTTGATGAGAAATGCTAGCATCATATTGAAATCTTGATGGTAGTAATATATTCGCCAGCGGACAGGTTGGCCTGTCGGATGGGCGGTCGGAATGACAATATATATTGAATCATACTCTAATAATGTAGATAAATCAGGAAGACGCTTTTCAAATAACGTCCATCTACGCTGCAGATTTACTGGGGATAAAAACTTAAATTTTAAATTTTGGAATGAGTATGAAATGAACAAAGTGAGGAGCATAAAATAATGCAGCAAGAATAGAACATGAATGGAGAGGAAAGAGAAAAAATGCACAGATGAATGATAGATCAAAAGGTTTTAATACGCAGATTCACCATTTACTCTTCAGCTGAATTTGCAGGAAAATAATGAAAGTAGTTACAAGTAATTGACTATTTCTTGGGTATTCATTATAAACACCATGGCATAGATGGAGAGAAATTAGAGAGAGGTCCAAGAAGAAACCCGCTTTGATACCATATTGAAATGAGAGAAAAAATAGATTGCTCTCAAATTAAAAATCAATCATTCACACTTTTCACCAAAAAACTATTACATAGTATTGGCTTTATAAGGCCATTGTCCCATACGAAACTAATTATGGGAATATAACTACCAAAACTAAAATTATTTATTAAATTAACAATAGCATGTCAATTTATTTAGTTAACTAACCTATGTTAAGCACTAATTTCTAACATCATTAAGGTCATAGCAAGTCCCACCTTCCCCTTTGTCTTTTTCTCCTTTTAAATTTTTCTTCTAAATGATACCATCTCGACATCATTTGGATTGTACTATCAATTTATTTGCACTTGCATTTGATGATGTGACTTTCCTCACATCAATTCCTCCATGCTCTTTTGGGTCCAACTCCACAATGGTCCCTACTTTAAGCTACTTCATCTTCTCTGTGGAAACTTTTGAAACTCCCTATCATGCTAGCATCTTTCATTATGTGAATTATTGATATGGAAAGGTGATATAATAATTAAAATTTTCTAAGTTTGCCCTTTGTTAAATGAATTGAGACCTCTTTGAAGATCTCCATATAAAATTTATCTCTCATCCTAGTGATGTCAATATTGTTCTTCCTTCTACCAAGTTTTCGTAATTCTCCAATCAAATGACGTTATTTTTATATGGCTCTTGATATCTAGATATTTATTATGTACAATTGATATTTATTCTCTATTGGGCTTCATTGATTTCCTACAATAAAATAAAATAAGTGGCACATGCCCTCAATGGAGGCCATGTAGTGCCCTCCCATTTGTAACTTGTATTTGTGGGATTGGTGGTTTATCTTCACCATTTCCTCATGATTTTTGTGGTGATTTATTAATGGCTTTGAATGGTGTGTATGAACCACTGCATTTTCAAGATTAGGTTCCTCAACATGTCGATTGTTGTAATTTTGTATATTTATATGCTTGGCTATATCAATATGCTTTAGTTCAATGATGTGCATTATATATGCTATGATTAAATGTGAATGTAGTTATTCATGTTTGAGGAATGATTTATATGATAAACATATAAACATTAGTTTATGCTTTATTCTATTGAAACCCATTGGGTGATTATGTTTTGTTTCAAATATATATAAGTTATAGGTACAAGATTATTTCTTTACCTAGCTATAGAGGTTTGAGTTTATAAAGGAGGGGATTCACTGCCCTTAAGACAAGAAAGTCTCATGGAGCAAATAACTCTCGGTTACCTCAAGGATCAAAGCTTAGGTGACAAGATAAAGAATAAAGAGTATTTGCACAACTTAATTAAATAAACACTAAACTACTAAGCACAAGAATGATAAAATCACTTAATTATAGACGTTAATGATAGAATCAAAATCTCTAATATACAAAAATAAAAATTGCAAAAAACATAGATTTTACCCTTAGGACTAAGCCTTAGCCATGTGTGATATTGTGTTATAGGGACGTTTGTGCCCCACATTGTCATCTCTAGTAAAGAAAAGAATCAAAACCTTAAATTTGTAATGTCCATCTTATCAAACATGTACATGAACAACCTATGGATCCCCTCTTGGCTTGATAGAAATGAAAGCTTGCGTGCAAGAGAGCCTTGGTTGTTTCTTGAGAGAAATCCAACAGAGCTTCACTATGGAAGCAAGAGAGAGAAAGATAGAATGAAGTAGAATGAGAGGAAAAGAAAGATTGAACAAGAGAGAGTGAGAATGAATCGGATTGAGAGGGAAAACTAGATTTTTGTGAGGTTGCATGGGTGGGAGGAGCCATTACATTTACATTTCTACCACAACAATGTGTGTCATGGGAAAATGACATGGAATATTCTTATTTGAATATCAAAATTGTTGGGGATACTAGTGCATCGCATGGACATCCGCACATCATCCAAGTGTCTTACTCAAAACTTTGCAAGAATGAGGTGTCCAGGCTGTTAGTGTTTCATCATTTTCACCTATGAAGTTGGAATCGTAAAATTTTGACTTATAGGTTTTTGTCATTAATGTAGTAAGCCAAATGCACAAGTGTGAAATTTCCACAGGGTGCAATTTTACAACATTGCATTTTTCTCCCACTTTAGTGAGCTAAATTTTTGGGAAAAATTAGCTGACTAAATTAGTTATGAAGACAAAACTAAATTTGAATTTTAAAAATTTATAGATTTTTATGAAAAATGATACTATAGAGGCCATAGAGGTCGAGCAAGTGAATACTGATGATTCCCTAAGCATCCAAGTTTAGTGAGAAACTATAGCACCTAACATGAAGTTTCATTCTGCAAAACTCAAAATCGGGTTAGTTTCAAAATCAGAAGAAGCTACCACAACAAGAAGAATGCTCCCAGTAAATTTTGATGAATTGGAAGAAAAATATGATGATGTGAGTATATTCCCCCTCTTGTTTTTTCCACCAGCTAGGTGGGGTGAAAACATGAAGGTTGGAAGATCATTTTCACCATTCACCATAAAATTGACAAAAAATGACCTATATATGCCTAATGTGGGCCATGGAAGATCATTTTCACCATTCACTGTGAGGAGTTTGTTAAATTTTCTAGAGAGTTGTCAACAAAATTCCTCACAGATGAGATTTTAGACTAATGAGGATTGACCAGCTGCACACCAATATAGCAAGGGGTGACCCATCGAATGAGGTATGAGAAAAATATCTCCCCAACTTATCATTTTTGCAAGATTTTAGCCTTTTAAGTTTTTTGAGCAGCGTAGGAGTCTAAGCAATGTGACAACATTCATCAGATGAGATATCATCTTGACGGAATGTCAAGGTTCATCGATCGCATTGATGTCCTACCTGCATGTTGTTGTCGACCAATTCAGCCTCAGATACTAGTGATTTGCATAGATGTCTATGCGGCATGCTATAGTCTCAAAGATAGACTTAGAAGTATTTTGATGATGTAGAATAGAAATGGATATTGTCTTAATACAATTTTTATTGGTTTTGTAGGATTTTGCTAAGATTAGAGAGCACAAAAGCGATGTGATTATGTCACTATTGCAGAGACATGGCCATGAGATCAATGTTGATGACTATGGTGTGTTACATTGGGTTAGGTTATGGTGGGTTTATACAATGCCAAAGATCTAGTTCCATGCTCCCATGTTGATGGCACTCATGGAGAGATGGGAATTTGACACCTCCACATTTCATCTTCACACCAGGGAGATGACAGTTACCTTAAAGGATTTCTACCGCATCCTACACCTACCCATCCATGAAGAGCGGGTGGAATATGAGGAGGGTTAGATGGTTCAAGATCCCTAGACATTGCAATAGTAGTTTCCTTGGTCATGTAGTCTTGAAAGATATAACTAGGCATATCTACATGTAGTGGCTATAGCAAGGTCGTGTGGCAATACCACTAGTACACTTTGTGATGATGTGATAGTTTCATTGTGGGTCACGATAGACATGTGAGGCTTGCACCTCCACACAGGCCTTGTCCACTGCATTTGAGTGATAGAGAAGTGGAAGACCATATTCTCTTGGGGTCAAAGCATGTTGGCCCATCTATACCACAACCTCAAGTGGTACAAACATTATGAGTACTACAATGTTATCATCTACATGCTTCTTTAGGTGTGGGTGTTCGAGCACATCCATTACACATGGCTAATTGGTTATCCCTAGGGCCTAGTGCATGGCTTCGCTCAAGCACATGTGTACCCTTTGATACATGACAAGTGATATAAAGATCTACTTTTTTTTGTGATAGAGGTTCAACATTTTGAGGAGTGAGGCCATTAGATGGCAGTCATATAGGTGGATGGGGATCTAGTCATCCAATAGGAGGAAGCTACAAAGTATACAACAAGATCCACTCCTAGCTGGGTAGTCAAAACACATTATTATACCATACTACTAGCATCGAGAAGCCTGACAATTCAAGCAAGTGTAGGCTATCCCTCTAGCAGCTTTTTTGTACATATATTTGTTGGAAAGAGATACTAAAAAAAAAATTTGGTGTTGTCATTGATGGAAACCCTTGTTTGTGATTTGATCTCCACATCATCATTTGATCATACTGACAAATAGTTTGAAGTCAATAAAGCTAGAATAGAGCATCCGACATATTTGTGTTCATTGATTCATATGTGAATTTTTTGTTATCTTTTTGAGTTGTGGGTCTCAGAGAAGGTTGTTTGGTATATGATCTACGTTATATGTGAATCTCAGTGCCTTGTATTAATCCGTGTGCAAGTTAGAAGATCCAATTGTTTAATTTTTTGTTTATCAGTGCAAGAAGGCTGACTTTGTGAATGAAGCATGTTGTGGATATTCGAGGAGTAATTGTTTAAGCATTTTTGTGTTTGAGAATTTTTTTTTGGGGTCCTCACTATGTTTTGGACAACTTTGGTGGATGTACATTGAAAATTAATTATGATTTGAGCCTACAGTTTGTAAATATTTTTATGTTTTATTGAATCCGACATGATGCAATTAAATCCTTAGCAGTGGATATAAATAAGTGATTAATTATATCATTTTGATGTATGTTGCGAATGTCAGAAGAGTTGTAAAGTGATTATGTACAATTTCACTTGGGCAATAAGGATTTTGTGGTGCGAGTTAGAGAAAAAGAGTAGAATCAGACAGAAGGTCAAGAATTTGATCTATGAGCTTAACCGGAACTGTAATCAAGCATTTGTAGATGCTACTTTATCATTTCAATCTTTTGGATGTAATCCAAATCTATTGTAAGGTAGTGAGCCTTTTTGTTTTTGAGTAGTGAGCTCTAGGTAGTGTGCTTGAATGTAAGTGCATTCCCATTGTAAACTTTCATTTTAAGTATACTCAAATATATTGTGGATTGACCTCCACTGTGGTTTTTCCCCTAACAGGGTTTCCACGTAAAAATCTGTGTTATGGTGTTGTGGTTATTTTTCTTATGTTCATGCATCTTTCTTTTGTTTGAATGTTATCAGTACTTTAAAGATCATATTAACAAAGTTAAAAATTGTAGAACATTGATTCACCCCCCTCTCAGTGTTCCTTGATTCCAACAATTGGTATCATAGCCTATTTCCTCGAAAGAAGTTTAACAGCTTGGGGAAGATCTTGGAAAGAAATTCAATGGATTCAAGCAATCTTCAACAACAACTTTTGGTGGCCCTAGATGATCTTGATCAGTCAAAATCTGAAGTCTAGGAATTACATCCAAATCTCATGAATGCTGAGAAATTCATTGATTCATTGAAAGATAAAATCAATAAGTCCAGAGAGAAGAGAAGGGAATTATGTGATTAGATCACATAGGAAGACAGTAAATGCATTGAAGATGAACAACTGAGGAAAGCTCTGAAGGAAAAAACTAAAGAATGTGAAAAGTTTTCCAAAGAAAATGCAGTCCTAAAACATGAAATGGAATCTATTATGATGAGGATGACCAAGGATATTGAAGATAGAAAGAAGAATGAAGAGAAGCTTGCACAGTACTTGAAAGAGAAATCTAAAGAATGTAGCTGAATTACTGATGGATTCAATCAATTGGAGCTTGAATTGGAATAATCTAGAAACAATGAAGAAGAGCTTGAAACGCAGATTGATGATCTCAGAGATGAACTTTCTACTACAAATGAATTCAAGGAGAAGTTCAAGATTAGCTCAGCCAAGCTTGATGAACTAAATAAAAGTTAGAGGACTGAAGGTGACAAACAAGGTCTTGGATATGAGAAAGGAGAAAGTGTCATATCTAGACAAAGGAGATTTAGACAAGGGAATCAAATGAACAAAGCTAGAAGGTATCTGGTAAGACAACCTAATGCTCAAAGGTTCAATGGGACCTATTTTGTTTGCAATAAATTTGGTCATATGGCTTCACAATGTAGGAGTAGAATGAATCCAAGTGGTCCATCATTCTTAGGTCAGTGCTTTAATTGCAATAAGTATGGTCATAAGTCAAATGAATACAAAAATATGATGAACAAGTTTTATAGAGATGTTAGATGTTATAAATGCAATAGATTTGGCCATATTGCTAACCAGTGTAGATCAAGATAAAATCAATGGAACAACTAGTCGCGACAAAGAAATGTGGTGTGCTACAATTGTAACAAATCTGGTCACATTGCTAGACATTGCAGAAGAGTTTCAGTAAACCAAAGGAGAAACATGCAAAAGGATGAAAAGGGAAAAGGAAAAGTCACTACAGATGAGATCAGGAAGCAAATGAGGAAAACATGGGTGAAAAAGAGTCCCTCTGTTACAAGAAATGAGTCAGCACCAAAATCAAGGTTTGGAAATTCTTCTGGTAATTCCTCCAGGAATTAGATTAAGGCCTCTCGCCTAGGGGGAGTTGTCAAGGAAATCCTTCAAACCCCTTGTTGATAGTTGGTATCGAGATATGGGTGAGTGCAGTGGTTGCATTAATGTTCTACAGATGTTGTTGTAACAATTAGAGAGAGTGTTTATGTAGATTTAAAGGTCCGCAAAAGATTTATCCTTCACAGTGTATGGAAATAGGGTATCCAGATGAGTTAGGGTAAAAGCATTTATTGCTATGAAAAAGGTTAGGTGTGCGAATGATAAAAGGTCATTTGTATTCTTCATTTTTCACTTTGCACTTAAAGAAGAAGAATTTTGGAGAGATTTGAAAAGAACTTTGGCAAATTCTGGTGAAGATTCAAGTGTAAAGGAAATTCAGCGATCAAACCCTATTCTAGTGAAAAGGTATTTATCGAGAAAACTTGTGAACTTGTGAATTTGCGAAAATGGCTACTCCATTGGTAGTTGATGTCAAGGATAGACCCCATCCAAAATTCAATTAGTATCCTTTCTAGTATGTTGAGATAGAGCCCTTAGGTGCATTTTCGTTTGTATCATATGGCGTCTTGCATATTGAAGATATTAGGGCATATGTTCATGCAAATATTGAGGAGATGGGGAGCTCAAAATTGTTGAATTTGTATTCCAATCATATAGTTGGAGAGGATTTATGTGTTAAACCTAAATTTAAAACCCTAGAAGAGAAGAAATTCACGAAGATTGTAAAATTTCCCATGTTTGATGAAAGCGAATGGGCCTGGTATATTTTGAGCTGAGTTCATGCTGAATTTATGTGGTTGAGTCAACCCTTTAAGATCACAAAAGAAGCTATAAGTGTTGTTACTGGTTTAAATTCCTCTGGTGGGTTGCCGATCTTGAAGTTTGTGAAGAATCAAACAATTACTGATGCAACTGGTTCTGTGTTTAATAAAAGAGCTATGACAATTGATGATATTATTGATGTGGATGTGAAATTTTCATCTATGGTCATTGGTTACAAGATATATCATTCCAGTCAAGATAATTTTGTAGCTGGTATAGCCATTTATGCATCATATCAGATGGTTTCAAAGGAGAATGCAGATTATGACTTGTGTGAGTTACTTCAAAGTCACATTATGGAAAATATTGGTAAGATCAAGAAAGATAAGAAAAATACCTTTAAGTATGGTAATTTGTTGTTGTGTTTGTTCTTTTATTTCATGAATGAAGTTTTGGGAATTGGAAAAGTGGATTGGCAAGGTGATAAGCCTATAGTTGTTCAGATTAGAGACATGTTATATAGCATTGGTGATAGTAAGGCAAGGAAAACTACAATATGGGGATATTTTAAGACTTTTTAGAATGAAATGCAAGCAAGAGAAAGAATTCCTTCTATTATGGAGAATTATAAGGAGACTATCTGTTTTATGGTTGACATTGATCAATTCCTGATGGAAGCTACAAATCCTAGAAGGGTTTGGATTATGCCAATGGTCTATGAAGTTGAGGAGAGCATCTTGGATCTATATGCACAACATTTGTTGAGTAAGCCTCTAGATCTAACTAAAGAGAGGTTTGGAACCTATTGAGAAAATGATATGCAAGTACATGAGTAGTTGAAGAAACCTATTATAGTCTGGAGAGTAAGGAAGGAAGTGGAAGCCTTTGTAGAGAGAATGGGTATATCTGTAGAAGTTGTGAGAGAAACTAGAAGGAAGAGAGAAGAAGCTGAAAAATGAGCCTACTAAAACTGAATCTACTAGTCCGACAACATCCTCTTCCCAAACTAGATCCACGAGGAGCTCTACACTCCTATCTAGTCCTACAAAGAAGTCAACCCCTATGAAATCTCAAACCAAGGCATCCAGTAAGAGGAAGAAGGATAAGAGTACAAGAGTCTATGTTGATGTCTCAGAATATGAAGAGACTGAATCTGATGAAGAATTGACGGAAATAAAGCATATGGGTACCCAAGAACCAAAAATTCACAAAGGACAAGCCCTTGGGTGAAGAAGAGAAATCAAAGAAGAAGGTTGAAGCAAAAGAAGTTCCTGTGGAAGAAAGAGACACTGCAAAGGAAAAGAAGAAGTTTCTAGAAGTGCAACAGGAAGAGTTTTACCTTGAATTGGGTGAAGGTCCTATTAATTTGTCTACTTTGTCTGACTCAGAAATTGAAAGTTGCATCATTTGCGTAGACGAAAGCTAGGGAAGAATTGTTGAAGTCTCACATTGAGGATAGTGAGCTATTGAGTCTCACATCTAGAATTTTTGAGAGAATCATGCCTACTCATTTCAAGGATCCATCTAGTTCTTCCTTTGGCAAGTTGAAGAAGCTTATTAATTCTATAAGTACTCATTTTTAGTCCCTTGAGAAGTCAGCTATGGTCAAGGTACAGAAGGAATTTGATGATAAAAGGTTCAATAGGCTAAAATGCATGATTTCTAATGAAAAAACATTATTAGCCACCTATGTGAAGAATGTTCAAAGTGCACTATCTGAAGGAGGAAGTATTTATAAGTCATGTTTTTCTTTGTCTAAATTTACTGAGGAAAATGAGAAAAAGATTAAGGATCATGAGAAACAGTTAGCTGTTATTTCTGATGCCTTTGATCCTTTAACTGTCTTTGTTGGAAATCAAGAAGGTCAAGTTATATCCCAACTTGACAAGATAAAGAGCTTGAAGCATGATAACGATAGAATTGTGGAAAGAGCATGTGAGCTTAGAGGGCTAATTGGTCCAAGATGGAAACAATGTTGAGTGCATTGATGGAAGCACAAGAAGCTTTGGCAATTAGTGATCCAGTGAACCTTGAGTCTACAGAGATGCAATCTTCTCTATTTTTTGGTCACATGACCATCTTGGAGAATCTCAAGAAGGGTTGGGACACAACTTTAAACCTGTTGAAGACCAATTTTGCAGATATTTTCAAGTTTTTGTAAGTTGTACAAACAAGTTTGTACAGATGCAGCTTGAAGTTTTTATGTGGATTCCCCATATTTTCCATTGATGTCAAAAGGGGAGAGTAGAATAGTGAAAAATGTATATTCATCTTAGGAGGAGTTGTATTTTTGAACTGTGTTTTTGAAGTTTTGGGTTGGTAGTGTACTTATGTTGGTACCAATCCGGCACTTAGTCATTTTTCACTAAGTGTTGTCATCAATGCCAAAGGGGGAGATTGTTGGCAAGAGACACTACAAAAAAAATTTGGTGTTGTCATTGATGGAAACCCTTGTCTGTGATTGAATCTGCATGTTATCATTTGATCATACTGGTAGATAGTTTGAAGTCATTCAAGCTAGAATAAAGCATCTGACAAATTTGTGTTCATCGATTCATATGTGAATTTTTTGTTATCTTTTTGAGTTGTGGATCTTAGGGAAGGTTGTTTGGTATATGATCTACGTTGTATGTGAATCTCAATGCCTCATATCGATTTGTGTGCAAGTTAGAAGATCTGGTTGTTTAATTTTTTGTTTATCAACACAAGAAGGCTGACTTGGTGAATGAAGTATGTTGTGGATATTCGAGGAGTAATTGTTTAAGTGTTTTTGTATTCGAGCATTTTGTTTTGGGTCCTCACTATGTTTTGGCCGACTTTGGTGGATGCGCATTGAAAATTAATTATGACTTGAGGCAATAGTTTGTAAATATTTTTATGTTTTATTGAAGCTGGCATGAAGCAATTAAATCCTTAGTAGTGGATATATATAAGTGATTCATTTTATCATTTTAATGTATTTTCAAAGTGAGTTTATGTATATTGCAAATGTTAGAAGAGTTGTAAAGTGATTATGCACAGTTTCACTTGGGCAATAAGGATTTTGTGATTCAAGTTATAGTAGAACATAGCGGAAGAGCAGAATCAAACAAAAGGTCAAGAATTAGATCTATGAGCTTAACCAGAACTGTCATTAGGCATTTGTAGATGCTACTTTATCAATTCAATCTTTTGGATGTAATCCAAATCTATTGTAAGGAAGTGAGCTCTAGGCATTGTGCTTGAATGCAAGTGCATTCCCATTGTAAACTTTCATTTTGAGTATACTCAGATAATATTATGGATTGACCTCCACCATGGTTTTTCCCCTAACAGGGTTTCCATGTGAAAATCCGTGTGTTATTGTGTTGTGGTTATTTGTCTTATGTTCATGCATCTTTCTTTTGGTTGAATGTTATTAGTACTTTAAAGATCAGATTAACAAAGTTAAAAATTGTAGAACACTGATTCACCCCCCTCTCAGTGTTCCTTGATTCCAACAATGCTCCCACAAGAGCATAGCTAGAGCAAGAGATTGTCCTTTTTTTATTATCATTGATGTCAAACTCAACAATGATGATGGTTTGAACAAGGACTAGCCTTAGGCATTGGTAACCGATGACATTGGTGTCTTAATTGGATTTACCAACTCATGGCTAGTAGTAGGTCTCACCTTGATTTTCTTAGCAGGTGCCCCCATAGGTGATTCTGGTGCATAGGGGTCTACGGGTGAGGTGTCGACAAGTTGTGGAGAGGGGGATGAGGTGGTGATAGGTAGAGCAAAGGAGAGGCCAAGGTGGTTGTAGTGTGTTGCATCACCAGTATGCACTCTAGTTGCCTCAATGGCACCACCCACCATCCAATCAGCATGCCCCCTTCAGTAGTGGCCATAGGCCAAAACATCACTTCCAACAATGATGCTCCACCTCCAAACCAACATTAGCAGGTTGGGGACCCAAGTAAGAGTACATGCTATATGTTGTTTCATTTTAGTATATTTTTCATTCCAATTTCTCATATATATATGTATGTATACTCTAATGATATGGTATTGACATCGTCCATTGTCTCTATGGTTGTAGTGTTAACATAGGAGTGGCTAGATTTCTTTGGGAAATGCGTTTCAGAGGTGGTCCTAATCATCCAAATATGGGTAGTGGTCCTAGATGCTTACAGGCCACACATAGTGGGGCACCATGCCCCATTATTCGAGTTTGTAGTGCATCTTAGAATGTCCTATGAAGATTCATGAGTGGAGGTGGTCCAAAGGACTACCTAGTTGAATGTGATGACTAGGAAAAGGGACCAAATGGCTATAGAGCTCCTCTTTGTACTCGTCAAGAGAGATTGAGCTAAGATATTCACGCAAGCATGTGATGCACTATATATCCAAGTCAATGACCTCAGGAGGTAGTTGGAGGCTTCTAGGACAACACTCATTGACCTTTAGCACCCTAAGGTGTACTAGCTTAGAGATGAGTTGCAATAGGCCCAAGAGCAAGAGGTTTCACTGATGGAGCATGTTGCATCTCTGTGAGAGGAGGTAGTGGAGATACAAGGGGAGATATGGGGACTATGATCATGAAGCATGTTCATGTTGCAATCTCACTGATTGCACTCATACACATCCATCCAATATCCTCCTTCACCAACACCAATGCCAGAGGGCTCTGGGATCAATGCACCTAGGAGCTAGAGACCCATTTTTTTTGTATTATATCATCAATAGATTGCATTTTTGATGTATAGATTCATAGAGAGATATACAAACACCACATTTTTTCATAGTGGTATGATACATGTACATGATATTATTTTTGATACATACATACAAGATGTAGGATCGACATCATGATGTGTTATTTATGTGTTTGCTTCTTTATGTATGATTATGTGATGGATGTATGCTCATGGATGTATGTGTAGATTAGATACTATCATGATTTAATAAACACACATCAGATGCATGCTTAAGTAAATACAATGATGATCTAATGCATGGCTAAAATAATTAATCAAATACAATGCACAAATACATAGCATAAAAATAAAACACATGTATATGTAATTCCTAATTAAAGAAATTAACTACTTGCACATGTTTACATCATAACACAAACTAAAAGGATAATATGAAGAGATGTTATAGCATAATAGACTATGAGCCCCAAAAAGGGCACAAGTGTCATGCATGAACCACATAGATCATATTCATATTATCAATGAAGATGCATTGTATTGATTGATTCTTTTAGAGGAGTATCATCCATAGACAACAATCCATATGTACGAGAACCATACAAGGAGGTGATTATGTAAGAACCTAACTAGTTAAGGGTTGAATTTCCCCTTTTGATGAGGTGACACATTTACATTATTTCTCTAGTTCTCATAGAGAATGAGATCATCAACCTTGAATGTATGAGAAAGAATGTTGTGATTGTAATGTTTAGAAATAGGCTTTTGGTAAGCTTGGAAATGGTTGAAGGCCTGTAATTGGTGTTCATCAAGCAACTCAAGTTGGTTTAAATGTTCAACATGGTAAGTGCCATCATCAATTAACCCTTTAAGGGAAACTTGTAGAGACAAAATTTCCAACTCTAAAGGCATAATAGAACTTAGCACCATACACAAGGTTGTATGAAGTTGTGCCAGTAGTTGTACAAACACTCGTGTGATAGGCCCACAAGGTGAACGCCAATTAAGTATGCCAATTTCTTTACCATGTTTTTTCACTTTTTCTAAAGATTTAGCTCAATATTTTTATTAAATACTTCTTCTTGGCCATTAGGTTGAGGATAATAAGGCATAGAAAATTGATGTTGAATGTGAAATTTTTCCAAGAGTTGCTTCACCTCTTTGTTCTTAAATGAAGTACCATTGTCAAAAACAAGGGTAGAAGGCAATCCAATGTGAGCAATGATGTTGTTTAGGAGAAAGCTATTGCTTAATTGTTAGTGGATCGAAGCGGAATAGCTTTGACCCATTTCATAAAGTAATTGGTAGTTGTGATGATGAAGGTATGTCCTTTAGAAGAAGGAGGCGATATTTTTCCAATAATATCAAACCCCCACTTTGCAAATGGACAAGGAGAGGTCTATTTTTGAAGCTCTTGTGTAGGAGCTTGGATGATATTGTTGTGTTATTAACATTAAGGGCATTTCTTGAAAAAGGAAAAGGATTCTTGCTCAATTATTTGTCAATAATATCCCATATAAATAATTTTACACACTAAGGATTTACCACCAAAGTATCCACCCCTAGAGCTCGAATAAGCTTCTTGAAGGGCAAAGGGTATTGGCTGATCCCACAATACCGGTTTACAATTTTTGGCCAAACTAGACATTGAAATAATTTTTCTAACTAAATCTTCACTTTCGAGCACCTATAGCGGCTAAACTATGAGGAATTTGAAGATGATGCAAACTAGATTTTTGTGGCATTTTGTCTGTAGATTCTAAATATATTTTTTTCAAAACTTTTGGAATCAAATTGCACTTCTTTTTCCATCTCCTTTGAAAACTATTTTTTCTCATAAAACAACATTTTTGAGTGACGCTCACCGTATAACGCATAATTTTTTTTCCATGAAGGATAAAATTCTAATTCTTCTAAATTAAGATTTGTAACTCTGATATCTAGTGCTTCCAATTGGTTAGATAGTGTTTTATTGAATATTTTTTCCTTAATCAAGTTTCGAAGTCAAACCGATTACAATTCACACATAGGTGGACTGTATAATGTGTAACTTTTTTTGTATGTATCAAAATTCAATTATTATTTTTGTTGGATCAAGGACTTCAATATATGGTGCACTCATATTTTTCAAAAATTATTGTTCATAATCTTCTATTTTTCCACGTGCAGAACAGAGAGCTTGATTTTCGGTGAAAAACCTATGTTTATTAAAACTAACAAAATAAATACATAATAAAACCAAAACATATTAAAATTATATTCGTTGGATAGCTCGTTCGAAGGACTACCATCATTGAGTTGGGTCTATCAAGTCTCCTCCATTTTCATCCTCAACTTGAGGTTCAAGGGGAAAGATTCTGATGTTTTTATGTGCCAGAGAGTGGGAAGGTGGGAAAAGGGGGGTTCACTCGAACCAGGGTTCATTCGAACCCCCTTTAAAAAAGGGTTTCCTTTGGATTTTTTGGTGGGAATGGTGGTAATTTCATTGAATGGGTTCTCTCAAACCCTGGATCATTCGAAACCTCTTTTGGTTTGTTCAAACCTATTGATTCATTCGAACCCCAAAAAAGAAAATTTTTGGCATGGGGTCATTTTTTTCAAATTTTCCTTCCTCACTCCAATTGTAAACCACTTTTGTGGGTTCACCCTATTGTAGCCATAGTGAGACATCAAAGAACAAGACCATTATGGGATTTTTGATAGAGAACATTAGATAAGGTAATATATTGAGTTGAAAGCTTTTGTATCTGAGTGTGAGTGTTTTTAATCACATCATTGGGAAAGTTTCTAGTCTTCAAATAATATAAATGTGAGAATACCATTCCTCTGAGTCTACATGAGTACACATGAGGCTATCAAGTTCAAGTTGATCTGAGATGGTGGGAGAGAAGAGAATTTGAAGCACAAAGTGGTACTCTTTAATACCATTGTCTGAGGGTATACGGGAGGTTGTGCTCATCATTGCATTTGTGTGGTGATTTTCTCTCCAAGGAACACTATTTGTGGTGAAGGAAGAGAATCGATCAAACAAGGATAAAACTAAATCCTAATACTGAGATAGCTTACTCTACATAGCTTGATATATTCCCATGATTTTATTTACAATAAGCTCAGAATCACCATCAATGCAAATATGTTTAATATTTACTACTATTATGGCATGTAAACCAATAATAAGGGATTTGTACTCAATAATATTATTGGTACAATAAAATTCTAATTGAAAAGATAGAGGAACTAACTTACCTTCAAGTGATATTAAAACTACACTTACCCCAAAGCTAGTTTGACATCTTGATCGATCGAAATGTATTTCCCGCATAGATTCATTATCTAATGTAAATACATTTCCCATCAGAAACATATTGTCCTTTGATTTTTTTTTTGGTTATGAATTTGATGTCAAACTTAAAGAGCAACATTACCTATTTCACTAACCTTCTCAAAAGATCAGTTCTAGTAAATAAATGTTTAAGGAGATCACATTTTATGATCACTTGAGTTGTTTTCTAGAGTAGATAATGTTGTAACTTCTGCATTACAAAAAGAAGAGTGAGACATTATTTCTCTATGGTAGAATATTGAGCTTCATAATCAACCAAGATACGACTAATGTTGTAGACCGCTCCTTCTTTATCATCATCATCATGTTGAGCTAATAAAGCTGCTAAAGCATAAGGTGATGTGAACATATAAAGTAAAAAGGGTCTATATTACATAACTAACATCAAGATAGGAGGATTGTCCCAATAAATTTTGATAGACTCAAAAGTTTTGTCACACACAACATCCCATAAAAAATGGACATCTTTCTTCAACAAATGTGTGAAGGGAAGGGTATTATTAGCTAGTTGAGATACAAATATATGAATTTCTCAAGAATATTCCCTTGTAAGCTAGGTAGTTGAGAGAAATTTTTAGGTGGAGGCATGTTAACAATTGCATCAATTTTATTTGTGTTGAATTCAATCCCATGATGGGAGATTACAAATCCTAAAAGCTTTCCAACATCCATGCCAAAGAAACACTTAAGAGGATTTAGTCTCATCTTATAGATTTGATGTCTTTCAAAGATATGATGAAAATTCTCAATATGATCTTGATGAGTCATAAACTTAGCCAATATTTTATTGATGTAATCTTCTAAGATCTTGTGAATGAAATCATGAAAGATAAGAGTCATTGTCTGTTAGTAAGTTGCTCCAACATTCTTTAATCCAAATGACATGACTGCATAACAGAAGGTACCCCAAGGGGTAGTGAAGGTTGTCTTATATTGATCCTCCAAGTTAATACAAATCTAATTATAGCTTAAGAAGCCATCCATGAAGGATAATAAGCATGACCTATAGTCAAATCCATAATCATATCGATATTAGGTAATGGAAATTCATCATTAAGAGAAGCCTTATTAAGGTCATAAAAATCTATATAAATGTGAATATGGCCATCAAGTTTACTAACATTGACTATATTGGATATCCATGGTGAATAGTCAATAGGATGGATAAAACTAGCTTTTAGAAGCTTTTCTATCTTAGCCTTGACTAATAAAGAAACCTTAGGATTCATTTTACGAATATTTTGTTTGATGGGCTTGGCATCGGGACATAGAATGATATTATGAACCACCATGGACTCATCAATACTAGGCATGTCCTCATATGACAAAGAAAATATATTGGGATGAGAATGTAATAAATTAGCATGTTGTTCAAGCTCTTCTAATGAGAGACATTTTCCAATCTTAATCAGTTTCTCAAAAGATTTAGGATCCATAAGAATGTCAAAAGTATCCCCTTTGAGGAGAGTACTACGGTATTCGATATGAGGCATGTAGAAACACTATCATCCACATTAGATAAAGGAGCCTTCTCATCAACACTCATAACAGATTCTGTGTATGTGCAGGATCATGATGGGCCAAAAAGTGGCAATATGATGGGTATGTGGTTGACGAATTTTTCTTTACCCAAAATTGATGAAATGGAAAGGGTTTTTAAAGGAGATTCTCAGCTTTCCACCAATATAAATTATACTTTACTTTGAATTAAACAAGTAATTATTATTCATTTTCTATTCAAATTATGACTAAAGTCCTGATTGATAGGCTAATTGAAAAAAATCTATAACTTTCAAACAATATAACATTTTTGAATCCAAAACATGCATCACATTCTATGCTTCATATACTATAGGATTAAAAAAAGAAAAATTGCATTTCATGAGGTTTTGACCAAGTTAAGGTGGTCAGACATATGAGTTTTTATATTTTTTAAAAGTTGTAATCAAAAACTCATAATTAATTATTTACTTGGGAAAAATTACAAAAAATAAATCACACCGGGACATGAGTCCTCTACTTATATCTAAAATCTTATAAAAATATTATAATTTATTGTGGTTAGAATTAATTGAATGAGACACCTACTTCTTATTTTTCCCAAATTTAAGTACTCTGACATTGAAATTTCAAATTCTCACCAAATAGATTTTTTAAAAAACCTAGTAGTTTAGAAACTACATTCAATTTGCTACAAATTATATTCTTACATATTTTTGAAATAATATAGATAAATTATTCAAAATTTTATGTCAAGTTGCCTAACTCTGATTTTTTTGAATTTTTTGCCACTTAAGGGCCTATTTTTTCCATGATGATCCTGCACATACCCTTCTCCAAAATATGCATGTTTACTCAAGAAATATGAGAATCATTGTTTATGGTGATAAGAAGATAGGTTAGAGTAGACACCTAATAAATCTTATAGCACTTTATCTGAAGAGAAAACATCTAGAGGAACTTCCTTAGAGTCTACTTTACTTCAAATATATTCAGGATGAAGCAATTTAAGAGAAGGATATTTGGTGGAGATCATGTTGACATTCAACCATGGCTTCACCTTATAATTTGTGGGACAGTATCCAAATCCAATCTTAAACTTATGTAGATCAGCCTCTAATGGGACTTTAATACCTTGTTCATTATGCCCACAACCTTTACCTCCATAACTAAATTTAGAAAAGATATTGAAACCTAGACTGTAATGTGATTATAATTCTTGGAAAGAAAGATGATTAGTGTAAAGATAATAACCCATTCTCTAGGTATCACATTGCTTCAGATCGACATAATCATCATTATTAGTATAAATACAATCACCATTCTCCTTAGCAGAACCATGATCATCCTTTTCAGTAGGGGACAATCATCTTTATTAGTAGAGGGGAATGATATTTTTGGAATATCTAGGTGGATAGGATCTACTTTATAATCCCCTATATAATAATTGGTAAAGTTAAAGGATCCCCAATCATCACCACAAAAAAATGTTCAATTGAAAAGAAGAGGCAAAAGGGGTAGACTTAGGACTCTCTACTTCAGGATGATCTTCTTGAGTGGTATCTATCTCAAGAGTATCCTTTGTGATAGGCACCACTAGATTAGATGTCAATGCATAAGAAGATAAAAAGGGATAAAAATCTTAAGATTAGGAGCAGCCAAGGTTTGACCAACAGTTTCCATTTCATATAAGTGTATAGCATCAAGGCCCGCCTTGATTGTGATTACCTCATTATTAGCAACAAATTTTATAGAACAATGTAAGGTAAAAGTAACTTCTACCAAAGCATGAATCCATGGTGTTCCCAAGAGAATTTTATATGGTAATGTTCTTGGCATAACATGTACTAGGGTGGGTATAATAATGATTCCCAACCTTAGAGGCAATATTATCATGCCTAAGGGTTGTGAACTAGCATTATCAAATCCATGAATGTATAAGCAAGAAGTGGAAAGGGAGGTTGAATCGATTTTTATTTTAGGCAACAATTCAACGCTACATACATTGAGAGTTGAACTAGTATCAACAAGGGCATAGCTAATTCCCATATTATTAATGTAAACTATTATCGTTAAAGGATTTTCTTGCTTCTACACTTCTATAGGCATGAGTTTATGTAGATGGAATGTAATATTCAGTGAATCCACACAAATATGATCTATCAATGCATTAACATCTGTCGGCCTAGTGGAATAAGGCAAGAGTATATTTTTTAAAGTTCCTAAAGCATACCTTGGTAAAGCAAAGCAGTTTGGAGAAAATTCCAAAGTGAGATTTTGGCACTAGGTGTCTTAGCTATAGGTTTAGGTGCCTGAGTAAGGATCGGTTGAGAAGTTAGTAAAGAAGTAGGTTGATTGAGATTATGTTGGTTCCTTCTATTATTATAGGTATGGGCTAATGCTTTATAAGAGGGGGCCTTAGATTGTATAAATCTCATGTAAAGTTGTGGCATGTCACTTGTAACAGGAACCTCATGAATAGAATGAACTCATTTAGTAAATGGGCTATCCAAAGTCACATAAATGATCGACCTC
This sequence comes from Sequoia sempervirens, assembly GCA_007258455.2. Lineage (NCBI taxonomy): Eukaryota > Viridiplantae > Streptophyta > Pinopsida > Cupressales > Cupressaceae > Sequoia > Sequoia sempervirens. The sequence continues at coordinate 25,266 of VDFB02028045.1, forward strand.
TTAGGCCTTTGATGGATGGAAGGGACTAAAACCACATTCATAGACTCTTTGAATTGCAAAGAAGAAGATTTTGATGAAGAAATTTTTTTATCAAATTTTTGAGTAGAAGATACCTCTAAGAAATCATCTAGGGCATCATCCAACATATCAAAATCTTTTTTAGAGAAAGCATTATCAAAACCATTAAAATTTTGAAGAAAAATATTTGACATGATCTTATTCACGTCAAGTTCACCAAACTGTAAAGGAGAGGATTTTCTACCCTTAAGACAAGAAAGTTTCACAAAGCAAATAGCCCTTGGTTACCTCAAGGATCAAAGCTCAAATTACAAGATAAAGAATAAAGAGTATTTACACAACTAATTAAATAAAAACAAAACTACTAAGGAAAAGAATGATAAAATCACTTAATTACAAATGTTAATGATAGAATCAGAGTCTAATATACAAAAATGTAAGTTATTCATTTATTTGAGGCTAGATTAAGACAATAGCTCCAAGTAGTTCTTCTCACCGTGCTTTTCCCATTTCAATTTTCTACATATATCTATCGTTCATTATGTGTATGTTTGCATCTATGATTGCTTGATTGACACTAATTGTTTTGATGAATTCAGATTCATGTTTGGAGAATTGGTTAATGGTAATTCATGTTGAATTAAAGATTTTTAAATAGATTCAATATACTAATTCAACCCCCTCTCAATATATTGTGTGCCCTTCAATTGGTATCAGAGCTAAATTCCTTTGAAGAAGCTCAATAGCTTGAGTTAGATTCAAGATGGAACATTCAATGGATTAAGAAGAATTGTCTTCAAATAAGGCACCACTCTTTTATGGATTTAATTATGCCTTTTGGAAAGTAAGGATGGAAGCATACTTTATGGCCATAGGATTTGAGATTGATAATCAATTGTGGATGGATATGAGATCCCTGAAAGTCCCCTAATAGATCAAGTTGAAAAGAAGGCTTGTGAGAGTAATGCAAAAGAAATAAATACTATACTATGTACTTTATCTAACTTTGAGTTTGTAAAGATCCTACATTGCAAGATAGCGAAGGAAGTACGGAGTAAGTTACACAACATCTATGAAGGTAATATCAAGGTCAAATAAGAAAAGCTTCAAACTCATCAAGGTCAATTTGAAAGTCTAAAAATGAAGGAAGAAGAAAACATTGTCACATTCTTTCTCAAGGTTGATGAGGTTGTCAACTCTATTAGAGGTCTTGGTGAAGAACTGAAAGAAGGTATGATTATGAAAAAGATACTCAAATCCCTTCCTCAAAATTTCGATGCAAAAGTATATGTTGTTGAAGAATCTAAATGTTTTAATACTCTAAATATGGATGAGATACATAGAATTCTAACTACATATGGAATTAGAATTGAGAATGATGAATTTGTAAGGAAAAAGGAAGCATTCAAAGTGTCTAAGAAGAAAAAAGATCCTAATTCAAAAGATGGATTTGATCTAGAGGAAGGAAACTCCGTTAGAAAGTTATAAAGAAGTTTTAGAAAGTATAAAGGTAAGTTGTCTTTCAAATGTTTTAATTATGGTGAAGTAGGAAATTTCATGGCTAAGTTTCCATATAAAGAATCTAGCAATGATGAGAAGAAATCGTTCTCAAAAGGGAAAAAGTTTCAAAAAAATTAGAAGGTTATCTTTATCAATGAGGAAGGCTACTCATCTAATTATGATGACCAAGCCACTTATGAGGATGAAAGAGAAAAGGCTCTTTTCATGGTTATCTATGATGGTGCCACAAAGGGAAACCCTAGAGAGAGCGAGGTAGGGTGTGTGATCAGGGATCATGACAGGAAAACATTATTCGAGAAATCTACATACTTGGGGATTGGCACAAATAATGAGACTAAATTTTGGGCCACCTTGATTGGGCTCAAATGTGCTAAAAATAAAAAATTTCAAAAAATCCATCTAGAGGGGAACTATTTAATTACAATCAATGCCATCAAGATGGGATGGAAACCTAATTGGAAATTAAGGTAATGGCTCTCTTCCATTAATCAGCTACTTGCTAAGCTAGATGACTACAAGGTGACATATTTATTGTGAAGGAAATGGGGTGGTGGATGACTTGCAAAAAGTGCCTTGATGGTTGGGCTGATTTATTTGGCATATGCCATTTCTAGATTTGGCAATGGTTTGGTGCTTGCTCGTGAGCAAAGGTGACATCTTAATAATGACTTGTACAACAAGGTTCATGTGTTGTCAGGTTGATGGCTGGTGAGTGATCATAAATCTTTGTGTTAGCCAGATTTTATGCCACGATAACATTTCACAGACCTGGTAGGGTACATTTAGGTTGTGCAGCATGCATACCCCAATAATATTAGAGAGCATGAGGAGGCAGTTGGCATTCATGGGGAAGGTGATTGAAAAGTGGCTAGGTAACATCTTCAAATCCAAGCATGGATTAATCCTCCACACATTGAAGATGGTGCTCGGTGAGGAGTTTCTCTAATCTTTTCACCAGCACAAGGTTAATACTGATATCTCAACCATGTTCTTAGCATTGATCTTGAATGCAGGGGAGTTGAAAGAAACAACATGCCAACTTTGCACGAAGTTGATCTGGGGTAAGTATTTGGCCGATTTGGAGGACGTATTGGAGACCTATGAGGTGGGGTGAGGGGTTCCATTTCCTAGAGACTACTATTTGTTGTGTCATTGTGGGTTACCATCGAAGCGATATCCTCTAATTTTCACCAATGATTCGGCTTCCCAACTCATATTTTGTGCAACAAGGATGAAGAGTATCAATTTTCTGAAACAAATTCTAGAGATGGTTCTTGACGAGGGGGCAGGCTAGTTGCAGGCTTACATTACCATGAATGGATTGGTGGACGATGGCGGCACAACCATCTAGGGAAACCCCAAAATTCAAAATTGGCTAAGGTAATGTTGGATGGGTTGGCGCACTATGGCTTTGGGGTTTGGGTAGGGTGATTATAATCTATGTGACTAGGTGGATAGGGTGCTTTGTGGGGTGGCCATAAAAGGTAAATTTTATTATCATGAAGCTATCACTAGTTCCTATGAGGGGTAGTTTGGTTGTAGGGTTTTGGTTTGTGGCACCATTTTGGGTCTGGGTGCTTGGGTGTAACAACATTGTATATGGTTTGAGGGCTTATGGTCTAGGGTACCATTTTGAGTCTTAGTGCCTAGTAGTATTTGCTCTGGGTGGTCTGGTATGGGTGATCCATTGATGATCCCCAAATTTTTATTGTATTGTTAATACTTGAAATTTTAATATATGGATGCAGCCCCTTAGCTGCTTTTGCATTAATAAAAAAAATATTATTATTATTATTAAATCTTAATAATTATAAATTTTAGATTTATAAAAAGATATTATATAAATATATTATTAGACATTTCATGAAGATTATTTTTAAAATAGATAATTTTTTAATTATCATTAAAGTTATTTTTATATAAATAATAATACACAATTTAAAAATATAATATTTATAACATAAAATTGAGTGGATAAAAGAGTTGCATGTCTATATTCTAGCTTATTATTTTACTTAAATATTTATTATTATTATTATTTAATTACCTATAATTTCAAGAAATAGATAAAAATTAACTTATTAATAACAATATAAATTTGAGGATTCAAATTTTATTTTTTTATAAATTAATTAATTATATTGCATGTGTAGTGCCCCTCAGTTTGTTCTCTATTATCTACTAACAATTGTTTGTATTGGATTGGGACACTATGATACTTTGCTTGATGTTGGATTCACTGCTATGATGATGGTTTGATGTTAATTTTATCACTGATGTTTTATGCTTATGTCATGACTAGTATATGGATTTAATTGTTTATGTGGATTAATCTTATTATGAGTATCATGTGATGTAATTCTAATGTACTTTCCTCATATGTATTCAAGGAAACATTGTTGTACAAGTTGTAATGTTGTAACTGAATTGATGAACTCTCTCTTGTAATAGATAATGTAAATGATGTTTCTTGCATAGGTTAGTTAATTGTAATGATCATGGATGTTATTTTGATAACATGATATGAATAATTCATATTGGTTGATCATTTAATGTGATTTTTTAAACAAACTCTTTAATGTTAAACAAATCATGTTGAATAGATTAATTCTTGTTAGCTTGGTTAATGGAAAGATCATAGTGTAGTCATGGAACCTTAAAGGTCTTAGTTGTAGATTACATGTTAGCATATGTTCTACAATCTTTAGTATGTTGCACTTTAAAAAAAAATTGTTTCATATTTTAAGCATTGTAGTGTGTTGTCCTTTGGGGTTTCATGGTGAGGCGTTACACATGGTATCATAGCCCATGTTCTAACACTGGGTACTCTAGGTATATATTGGAGCCCATTGTGTTGTCTTAGTTGCATAGACTTTGAATATTATGTTTCCCCTTTGTTATCCTCGCCTAACACCCTGAAACTTGTTCTTGGAGGTGTCTGTGTAGGGAGATGCCTAGAGGTCAAGGTCAAGGTTGGGGACGTGGTAGAGGTCATGGTGGTGGTCGTGGGGTCAAACCACCAAGGCACTCCATCTCAGGGTTCCCATGAGAGTGATCATGAGGGACAGCAGAGTTCTCAAAATGCTCAGGGAGCGTGGGTCTAAATCTGGGTCAGTCGAAATTGGAGGGTGCTCAGTTGCGTTATTTACTTGAGGAGGTTCTTGATCACCTAGGGTCTAGACAAGAGGGTGATTAGTTGGTGGTTAGGGAGAGAGAGAGAGGTCTCCCAGGAGGAGGGAGGTTACAGTAGAGCAAGAGGCCATTTTAGCCAGTCATATGAGGGATCTTTTGAGAGCACGTCCTCCTACTTTTGATGGGACTAGTAGTGGTTTGGAGGTAGAGACATGGTTGATTGATTTGAATAGGTTTTTTTCCATGCACTTGTATGGTAGTAACACCAAGGTGAGGTACGCCATCATACACCTTAGAGGGTTTGCTTCTACATGGTGGCGTTTGGAGTAGAAACTATATGTGGATATAGGTTTAGTCTCTTGGGAGATGTTTCTAGAGTGATTCAGAGCTCATTTCTTCTCTGATCATTGGAGGCAGTGTCGTGCAGATGAATTTCATGAGTTGAGGTAGATGGTGATGTCAATTGAGTAGTATAAGCATAGGTTTTATGAGCTTAAGCAATATGCAAGCATAGGTAATGACGAGGCTATGTTGGTGCAACATTTTATCAGGGGCTTGAATGCCCATATCAGTGGGGGTGTTCATGTGTTTGAGCCAAAAACCATGGAGGTGGCTATAGAGAAGGCTCAAATAGTAGAGGATAATTTGGCCATGGCACTAGGTGGTCATACAGGTGTGTAGATTGGTAGTGCACCTCCAACAAGTTTCAATTCTCAAGGTGGCCAGGCTTAGGTAGCAGGTTCCTCTAGGAGCCATCATGCACTCGCTAAGGGTGGATAGCAGTAGCAACAACAACACTCTTAGACAAAACCTAAGAATTCTCAATATTAGCATGGTGGTAGGCTTCAATCTAGGAGGGATCAGAGTTGGTAGCGAAACAAGCGTTATCGTTTTGATCAACCAACTCAAAGTTCATAGTCTACGACTAGTAGGGGTAGTTTCTAGTAGTCTAGTGCACCCTCAAGTGGTAGGGGTTTTGGTAGAGGGACAATATGTTTTTCTTACGGCCATCAGGGCCATATAGCTAGACAGTGTCCTCATAAGGGTACATCAGAAGCTAGTCAGAGGTCGGTAGCTTCAAAGTTGATAGTAGGAGATGCAGAAAGGTCCCACAAAGTGTTTACAATGGTTGATAACCACCAAGTTGAGCATCAGGGTACAGTGGTGGAGACTTCAAGTGTGTTGTAGGGTATTGGTGTTTCTATCCTCTTTGACTTTGGTGCATCAGATTCTTTCATTTCCCCTTCCATAGTGGCATGATGTGGATTGGTGGCAACAAAGCAGGATGATAGGTGGCAAGTCGAATTGGCCTCCAGAGCTAAAGTAGAGTTAAGTCCCTTGTTTATGGTTGTGGATTGAGGATTGGTTCTCTCTGTACCACAATGGACCTCCATATTATACCCCTTGGATCTTATGATATAGTGTTGGGCATGGATTGGTTGGATGCTCACCAAGTAGTGATAGATTGTCAGTGTAAGTCAGTGTAGTGTGTAGATGATTCAAGCAAGGAGGTGGAGGTAGTTGGTGTTCAAAGGTTTATTTCCTTGCATATGATCTTTGTTATGCAATTGAAGAGGTGTATGTGTTAGGGTTACTAGTTGTTTTCCATGACAGTTAATGATTTGGAGTTAGGGGAGAGTCGAGAGGTGTCCCTCGATAGTCATCTTATCCTTAGGAAGTATGCAGATGTCTTTCCTAGTGAGATTCTAGGGATGCCACCTAAGCATGACATCGATTTCAAAATTGACCTTGTTCCTCTAGTAGAGCCTATTTCTTGAGCTCCATATTGGATGACCACTCAGGAGCTTAAGGAGCTTCAGTTGCAACTTGAGGAGTTATTAGTGAAGGGGTTCATTCATCCTAGTGTCTCTCCTTTGGGAGCACCAGTTATCTTTGTGAAGGACAGATTCCTTCGATTGTGCATTGATTATTGACAGTTGAGGATTGATTATCTCTTTGACTAGATCAAGGGGGCTAAAGTGTTTTCAAAAATTGATCTTAAGTCAAGGTATCATTAGTTGCTCATCTTCGAAGAAGACATTCATAAGACTGCATTTCACACTCGTTCAGCCACTATGAGTTCACTATTGTATCGTTCAGGTTGATGAATGTGTCATTTGTATTCATGAGTTTGATGAATGGTGTGTTTTGCACATATCTTGATAGATTTGTCCTGGTGTTTCTAGATGACATTTGATCTATTTAAGAACCATGGAGGAGCATGAGAATCATTTGTGACGGGTGCTACAATGTCTGAGGGAGAACCAATTGTATGTAAATATGGAAAAATGTGAGTTCTTCCAGACAAAGGTGAAGTATTTGGGGCACGTTATTTCTAGTGAGGGCATTGTCATGGATCCTTCGAAGATCCAAGCCATTATTGATTGTTCTGAACCCACTAATGTTGTTGAGGTTCATATTTTCATGGTTTTAGCAAGTTATTACTGACAGTTTGTATAGGGTTTTTTGAGGATAGCCCACCCCATCACTTTTCTTCAGAGGAAAGGGAAAAGGTTTATTTGGTCAAAGCAGTGTCAAGTAGCCTTTCAAATCCTTAAGAAGAGGTTGACTAGTGCACCTATTTTGGTAGTTCTCGATCCTACCAAATATTTTGTGGTGTGTACAGATGCATCTTTAGAGTGTTTAGGAGCAATATTGATGCAAGATGGTCGCATGATTGCCTATGAGTCTCACAAACTCAAGGATCACGAGTTGAACTATCCTACACATGATTTGGAGTTAGCCATTGTGGGGATCAGTTTTTGTTGGGGCATCAGTTTGAGTTGCATAGTGATCACCGTAGTTTACAATATATTTTCACACTGCCAAATCTTAATGCTAGGTAGAGACGGTGGATGGAGTTCCTATCTGAGTATTATTTTCAAGTGAAGTATATCCGGGGAGAGGAGAATGTGGGGCAGATGCTCTTAGTCAGTAGAGACATGAGCTTTTGGTAGTAACTCTTGGAGTAGACTTGAGTCAGATCCTTACAACGCTTCCTACAAATAGTTGGTATCAAGAGGTGAGATTTGAGGTTGAGCCAAACAAAGATTTGGAGGGTAGATTTGTGGGTTATTCTCTTGAGTCAAATGGTATTTTGCGGCACTTGGGTTGCATTTATGTCCCTTCATCAAGGGGTCTTTGTACTTTGGTCATGTTAGAGGCACATCAAGCACCCTATTTCAACTCATTCGGGTGTCAAGAAGATGCACACAGACCTCCGTCAGCTGTATTTTTGGGCTGGAATGAAGAGGGATATTGTTGATTTTTTATTGAGGTGTTTGGAGTGTCAGAGAGTGAAGGTAGAACATCAACATCCCATGGGTCTTTTGCAGCCCCTTCTTATTCTTGAATGGAAATGGGACATCATTTCATTGGATTATTATCGGTTTTCCAGTGTCTTCCCATTGGCATGACGCCATCATGGTCACCATGGACAGGTTAACTAAGGTGGCACACTTCTCTCCTATTCAATCCTCATACAATGCTTCTTTAGTGGCCAGAATTTTCATGGAGGATATAGTCAAGTTGCATGGGATTCCTCTTAGGATTATCTCAAATAGAGATCTAGTGTTCACCTCATCTCTTTGGACGTCCTTGCAGCATGCGTTGGGGACTTAGTTGAACTTTAGTTCAACTTATCATCCAGAGACTAATGGGAAGACTGAGAAGGTTAATCAGGTCCTTAAGGATATGCTTCAGATGTATTACATGGATCAACAGTCTTTTTGGGAGGATTACCTGTATTTGGTGGAGTTTGCATACAATAATGGTTACCACAACTCTATTGGCATGCCTCCTTTTTAGGCTTTATATGGTCATCCTTGTCAGACCCCGTTGAGTTGAGATCATCTAGAGGATAGAGTCCTTCTTGGACTAAAGATGCTCCAAGAGATGGAGCAGCAGGTGGTTTGCATTAGAGAGCATTTGGTGGCAACCCAGGATAGGCAGAAGAAATATGCAAATGCTCATAGGGTTGATCACCAGTTCTTAGTTGGAGACTGGGTATTCTTGTGGGTGTGTCTACAAAAGAGTTTGATCCGTTATGGAAAGGGCTCTAAGCTCGTATCATGCTTTGTTGGGCCATTTGAGGTTTTGGAGAGGATTGGTCCTATTGTGTATCGTCTTTCTTTGTCGCCCAGTCTATCGTACATTCATGATGTGTTTCACATTTCTGTTCTCGGGCCATATTATCCAGACATTTCGCATGTTCTTGATTGGAATGCCTTACAAGTAGAGGATAGGGTAGTTGGCTTCAGAACCCGTGGGCATTCTACAACACAAGAGACTCACCCTCAAGGCTCAAGACATTGAGAAGGTGAGGGTCCAGTGGGCTCCTAATGATGATTCTTTAGCTACTTGGGAGGATGCACCCTGGATGCAAGAGTTATACCCTTATTTGTTTGCAGGCTTCCAAGAGTAAGCCTAGTTCTAGGGCAAAGGATGTAGTGCCCCTCAATTTATTCTCTATTATACTGAGAGTTGTTTGTATTGGATTGGGAAATTATGATACTTTGCTTGATGTTGGATTCACTACTATGATGATGGTTTGATGCTACTTTTATCACTGATGTTTTATGTTTATGTCATGACTAGTATATGGATTTACTTGTTTATGTGTATTAATCTTATTATGAGTATCATGTGATTATCTGATGATTGTTTTTACCTTGTTGTTAGCATCTAATTATTGTGTGTTGATGTATTTCGGTGAAGGGGAACAATTTTGCATCACTCACTCACGAGTGCCCTGTGATGCTACGACTTTCCTTTCATGGTGTGTCTGACTATATGACTATGTATATGCTCGACTGTGTGGTTTGTTGCAAGTTGTAAGTACCAGGCATTGACTCTACCTGAATTGTCAGGTTTGATCGTGCCTTAAACCCAATGGAATTTGTTGAATGGAGATAGCATTTGGTCCCCTATTTTAGCCATCATCCTCAAAGAGGATGAGTATCCGATTGTAGTACCCTGTTAGTGTGGTCAATTTGGGTTGGTTTGTCAATGTTGTTGTATTGCTTTCTGACTCATTGTGAGGTCAGGTATTGTTTGGTATGTTATCCTTTTGATTTAAATTTGGTTGATTAGTGTTCTGATTAATTATTACATTAAAATAAAGTCATTAAAGTTAAAAGGAATTTTTGGTAGTTAAAATAAATGCTTTTATATAATTGTGGTTTTGATAAAATAAATTATTATTAATGCTTTTATTAAGTTTAAATAAATTAATATTATGTCTTAATAAAAAAATATAGAAAAATATATATTAATTATAGTGATGTGCAAATAGAATTAAAATGTCTGGTTAAATTAATTAAAAAAAAAAATTAAAATTGATTTATTAAGTGTAAATAAATAAGAATATGTTTATAAATAAACATATTGGAAGAGTGGTGGTGAACAATAGATGTAAAATTAAATAAAATAACTAAATTTAAAGAAAGGAATTGCATGCAGCAACGTGCATTGTGGAGTGGTTAATAAATTGGTTAATTGCTAAAAGAAAGGGGGCTTTTCACATTTTTCTGGAAAACTCATCTTGCTTCTTTTTTCCAAGAATGTTTCTTGTTCTTAGAGGCTTTCTTCTAGTTTTGGAGGCTTTGGAAATTGGGTTTCTACAATGTTTGTTAAATTTTTGAAGTGTGTTGAAGCTGCAAGCTGGGAGTGGTGAGCTCAACATCAACTCTTCACTCTAGAAAGCGAGAGAAACCAGGTTCCATTGTTATTCCCAATTCTAATTATGTAGAAAATGAAAATGGAGTAATTGTGTTGTTTGAAACAAAACAATTTCGTGTCCAATTCTAAGTTGTGCAATTTAGTAAATTCATTGTCTAGGAAATTCATCTATATTTAGCACTTTTGATGTTATTAAATGTTTTGTAATGCAACGATTTTTTCTTCATTCCTGTTGAAATGCATTTGATTGAAATCTTTTGAAACCTTTTCAAAAAATTCAATTTGTGCTTTCTGTAACCTCTAAGTTCTTTGAGATGTTTCCTATTTGAGGTTTGCAATCATGAACATATGTGCCCCTCTTTGCTTCAAATCTTATATACTTGGTTACATTCTGTTTTCATTTTATCTCTGAATTTTTTGCCCTGGAGACCGTTGTTTTAACGCCTCCTATCATGCAACTTGGTGTGCCCTACCCTTGCAAAGGATTTTGCCACTACCTACACAAGATTATATCCAGTTAGAATTGCACATTGCATGTTTACTACTATCTTTGGGATTTTTGATTATCCATTTCAATGGTGGTTAATTATTAGCTTGGCATTATGGTTTAACCCAACCACCTTATAATCCATATCGAATATTCTAAAAACCATGTTTAGATAAGCTAAGTTTGCAATTTAATCCTAAGAGTTAGATTACTAAGTGATTCAATGAAATTTGACCAAGCTTGAAGGCATTGTAAATTCGTTTTATTAGGTTTATCATAAAATTGAAATCGTTGCATGAAGCCTCTCATTGTCTCCTATCCCTTTTGGCATCCTTTTTACACTTGTGCCCTCTAGATTGATGGATTATATACAAGGCTAGATTTTTATTCCTTTTTATTGGTTGTATTTTATTGAAATTTGATTTCATGTCTATCACCTCTCTTGTTAATCGGTGAATATAAAATATGCTTAGAATTCAATTTGATATTGGTAAATTTTACCTTGTGGTGTTTGATGCCTGTTGAATAAGGCATATATCTGCTTGCAATGCTTGATATGGAACTTATCGACTGGTAATGATATGTTCTATACAACTAGATTTATGCAAGTTCGATGAGATGTTATTTTGAATGGTGTTTTCTATGTATTCCTATCACTATATAAGCATGTTCTGCTCTTGGCTTCAATTAGTTGTTATATAGTTAAATTGGCATTGTTTTGTTTGTATCTATGTAGGTATATCTATATCTACATATAGTTACAAATATGGGTCGTACTATAGTTCGATCTATCACTTTTCAAAATACTAGTTTGAGTATTACATATACATATATATATATCTACATATATTTATTTATAAGTTTTAAAATTTGTATTTAGATAATCATGATTATAAATATGCTTAAATGTTAGGAAAGTGTATTTCTGCCTTTTCTAGAAAGAGAGATCATATTAGAGAATGAATTTGGAATTGGAAAATGATAAGAAGGATGATTCTTTATCTAAACATGTTTTAAATCATTGTAGAATTTTTTTAAGAAATGAACTTGATGATTCTTTATAATGATGGTCCTCTCATATTTTGTACTAGTTGATTTGTAGACTCTTTAAAGTTATTAAGATTTTATGTCTTTTTGTGTTAAATTTTGTGAGATGGGATGATTGTAGCGAATGTATTTTATGGTAGTCCTATTGTGCTAAGTGGATAAGGGTAACTTTCCAAAGGCCTAAGGGAGTAGTGTGTATGTTGGATTTCATTATGGAAATGGTTGGCAATGTACTTGCGATGTGTTTTTGAGGGTCTTTAGTCATGCACCTCTTACTTGCTAGTACAATTGTGTTTAGAGAGTGAGATGGTCCATGACTTGCTTGGGATATGTACTCTTGTGGTTTTCATTTTATGTGCACGTTGGCTTTACCCTGCTTGTTGTTTTGAGTCTTTAGTTGCATGTAGCGGGAGTGGCTCTCAATGGGGACCAGAACCCAAAGTGGTGTCCAGGATAACCCGTTTGAGAGTTCCTTAATCCAGCGATAACTTAATTAATGAATTAGGGGGTTGGGTATATTACACATTAATCAAGATAAGTGAATGCCTCACCCATGCTTGTAGTGCTCATTTAGGCTAAGGATAGGTTGAGAAGGCCTGGTTGGTAAGACCAACTTCCTTGTCCTCACAAAAGGAAGATTGGTTCTATATGTGTCACCCTATGGGGCTGACATCTAGTGAGAGACTGTCAAGGTAGCCATAGATGCGGGTCGGCATCTAGTGAGAGACTATCAAGGTAACCTATGTCAGGACCATGCAATGACACTCTTCCCTCTACAGAATAGTATTTCCTCATTGTGGCTCTCCCTAAATGGTGTGTGAAGTCCTCTAGAAGCAATGTATGTTCTTATGTAATGTTAATGTTGTTGCAGTGTCAGATTGGAGTCCTAATTAGCCTTGTTATGTCAGTTTGTGGTCACCTTGTGTGTTTGTTGTGGTGGGACCTTGTGTTATCTTCTAGCATGGGGGGTAGACCTTTGGGTTCCACATGGTAAGGTGGATTGTGCTTTAGCCTCCATTGTTTTTCCCCTTGCGATTGCTCATGTGTGTGGTGAAGACTGATGGTTAGCTTGGTTAATGGAGAGATCGTAGCGTAGTCATGGAACCTTAGAGGACTTAGTTGTATATTACATGTTAGTATATGTTCTGCAATCTTTAATATGTTGCACTTGAAGAAAACAAAAAAAATTGTATTTTAAACATTGTAGCATGTTGTCCTATGGGGTTCCATGGTGGGGCATTACATATCGAGTGAGTGATGCGACATCATTCCCCTTCACCAAAATACATCAACACACAATAATCAGATGCTAACAACAAGGTAAAACAATTATTAGATAATCACATGATACTCATAATAAGATTAATCCACATAAACAATTAAATCCATATACTAGTCATGACATAAGCATAAAACATTAGTGATAAAAGGAGCATCAAACCATCATCATAGCAATGAATCCAACATCAAGCAAAGTATCATAAGGTCCTAATCCAATACAAACAACTATCAATCTAATAGAGAAAAAATTGAGGGGCACTACAACATGGGTAATATTTTAAAGTAAAATGTCATTAATTACATGAATAACAAATAGAATTGCATAAAATAAAGAATAAATATTAAGAAAATAATATTTTTTATCAATGCAAAAACACCTAAGGTGTTGCACCCATATATTAAAATTCAAGTATTAACAGCACAGTCAAAACCTGGTGATCATCAATGGACCACCTAGAACCCAAACCAAACCACCAGAATAAACCACCAAGCACCAAGACACAAAATGGTACCCCTAATTGTAAGCCTTCTAACTATATACAAGTGTTATTACATCAAAGCACCTAGATCCAAAATGGTGTCAGATATCAAAACCTACAACTAGGCTACCCCACACCTCGACTCACGATAGGATCATGACAAAAAGATATAACTTTCATGGATACCCAACCAAGCACCCCACCCATCGAGCCACATAGCTTATGATTACCCCACCCGAACCCCAAATCCACAATGCACCAGTCAATCCCACCTCACCTTAGGTTATTTTGAATTTTGAGGTTTCCCCAAATGGAAACTCCACCCTCGTCCACCAATCCCTTTGTGGTAACGTATGCTTGCAACCAACCTACACCCTCATCAGGAGCCATCTCTAGAATCTATTTCAAGAACTCGATGCTCTTCAATGTAGCCACACAAAATTTGGGAAGGGAAGCCAAATAATTCATGAAGATCAGAGGATATTACTCTGGTGGCATCCTACGATGACTCAACAAATAATAATCTCCCCACAATGGAACCCCCTGTCCTACCTCATAGTTCACTAATACATCTTCCAAACTGACCAAATACTTACCCCATGTCAATTTCCTACACAGTTGGCATGTCATATCCTTCGACTCCCTTGCATCTAGAATCAAGACCAAGAACATGGTTGAGATATCAATATTAACCCTATGCTGATGGTAAGAACGAAGAAATTCCCCACCAAGCACCATCTTCAACGCATGGAGGATTAAGCCATCCTTGGATTTGAAGATCTTACCTAGCCACTTCTCAATCACCTCCTCGATCAATGCCAACTAACTCCTCATGCTCTCTAATTGTATTGGTGTATCCATGTTGCACAACCCAGACTCACCACACCTACTTTGTGAAATGTTATCATGGCATAGAATTTGGAAAACATGAAGATTTTTTATCACTCGCCAGCCATCAACTTGACACCACATGAACCCCATGATACAAGACATTATTAAACCGTCACCTCCACCTGTGAGCAAGCACCAAGCTGCCACCAAATCTAGAAGTGGCATATGCCAACTAAGCCAACCCCGCCATTGAGGCCCTTTATACCAAGTCATCTACCACCCCATTTCCTTCTCAATATATATGCATCACTTTGTACTCATCCAGCTCAGTAAGTATCTGATTAATTGGAGAGAGCCACCACCTTAACTTCCAATTGGGTGTCCATCTCATCCTAATGTTGATTGTAATTAAAGATTCCCCCTCCAAATGTATTTCTTGAAAAAATTCCATTCTTAGCACATTGGAGCCCAATCAAGGTGGCCCAAAATTCTACCTCATTATTTATGCCAATCCCTAGGTATGATGATTTCTCAACTAATATTTTCCCATCATGGCCCCTGATCATGCACCCAACCTTGCACTCTCCAGGGTTGTCCTCTGTGATGCCATCAAAGTTGACCTTCACCCACCCCTCCTCTAGTACCGACCACCGCACTCCATCCCTCTTGGCCCTTGTAAGATAAGCCCCCAAGACCCCATTAACAGGGTGGAAGAAAATAATATTTTAATAGCATAAAGTTTTTTTTAATTATATATATGTATATATATTATATGATATTAGATTTCTTTAAAAGTATTAAAAAAGAGAACATTTACATTAAAAAAGATTTAAATTTTTTTTAAAATGGATTAAATAAAACATATAGTTTTTAAATTTTCTATCATAATTGTTTGGAACATAAAACTTTAATTTTAAATCAAACTAATGAATTTTGTATTATAAATTATGAAAAAACTAAAAAATACAATTAAATTTTCAGTTCAAATTATATTTTCAAATCATTCTAAAAATATAATATAAAACATAGTTTTTCTTCGTATTCAAATTTAAACAAATTTTATTAACCTTTTTTTTTGTCATAATAAAAGAACAATCACATAACTGAAAAATGCACTATTTGCTGCTTCGTAAGCCTATATGTCACTATCTTCTGCTTCCTAAGCCTATCTGACACTATTTATCTGTTGAAAGCATCAATGTGCATCCCTCCTAGTTAGAAGTCACCATTAGTTTGTATTCCCAAAAACACTCTATAAAATCATACATTGAATTTATATTGCAGATGTAACTATCTCACTCAATAGAATTCTCTCTTTATAGCTCTGCAACATAATAATACTACCTTGTTCGAGAGACCAAGAACAACCATAAAATAATCTATTTGGGCTAGCCACCAAACGTGTGAAGTCTACGAGGAGTTGATATGAAGTCCTCTCAAATCCTTTTGAATATTACTTCAAGATTTGACTTTAATGTTGATACTAATCATATCCATTGTTAATATGGAGTTAAATGGAGATGAATGGTTCAAGCTTGGGGAGTAAATGAAGTAGCTATGGTTATACTACCAACATAACATAATCTTATTATTATTGTTATGACTTGATTGAAGTTTATGCCACTTGTGCACCAGATTTCAATTAATACCCCACTATCATGTACCTCTTGCCTTGAATTATAGACATCATTCTCTCTACTAAACCTACTAACCTTCAAAATGATTTTACACTTTTTCTCTAGCCAATCTATGCACACAATGTTGATATAAAAACACTAGAAGAGTTATGAAACACTACCAATGACCTATTAGTGTTTATTCACTTAACCACCAGTAAATAAATTTTATTTAATTCTAATTTTGATGCCTTGATTCAAGCTTCAAAAATTAATTAAGTATTCATTTTAGTTATTTATTTATACCTATTATTCTAGGACAATAAAAATACTATTTCACAATGTCAATCTTATTTAGAATTAGACTTTAAAGATATCTATATCACCATCCATCCTTAAATATAATCAACAACTTAACTCCCTCCATATTTTCATTAGATATTATTGTTAATGGCTTAGATGAAAATCATATATTCAACTTAAATTTCATAAATTACCTACTTAGAATAAAGAATTAATAACACATAAAAAGGTTAAACCATAGAACTTCTAAATCAAGGTCAGATTTTTTTTAGCTATAAAATCAATTGAAACATCATTATTGATGCAACAGATAAGAATATTACTTATTGGTGTAATGGAGTTATAATTCGATAGAGTATCTCAAGGTATATAATTATTGTTCTCAAATATTAACATGCTTTAGTTTCTAGAAGTTATTATGATCTCATTTGTTACTAAAATATTTAACCAAAATAATATATTCAGTTTCAGTTTCTAGAAACTAAAACATGTTAATATTTGTAAACCATAATTATATGTACCTTGAGATACTGAATATATTATTTTGGTTAAAGATTTCAATTTCAGTTTCTAGAAAATAATGAATATATTGTTTTGGTTAAAGATTTCAAGTAGTAACAAATGAGATCATAATAACTTATAGAAACAGAAACAGGTTATTATTTGAGAATTATAATTATATACCTTGAGATACTCTACCAAATTATAACTCCATTACACCAATAAGTGAATATTCTTCTCAATTGTATCAATAACAATGTTTCAATTGATTTTATAGCTAAAAAAAAATTGGCCTGGATTTAGAAGTTCTATGGTTTAACCTTTTTATGTCTTATTAATCCTTTATTCCAAGTATGTATTTTATGAAATTTAAGTTGAATATATGATTTTCCTCTAAGCTATTAACAATAATAGCTAATGAAAATATGGAGGGGGTTAAGTTGTTGATTATATTTAAGGATGGATGGTGATATAGATATCTTTGAAGTCTAATTTTAAATAAGATTGACATTGTGAAATATTATTTAAATTGTTGTCCTTAAATAATAGGTATAAATAAATAACTAAAAGGAATACTTAATTAATTTGTGAAGCTCGAATCAAGGCATCAAAATTAGAATTAAATAAAAATTATTTACTGGTGGTTATGTGAATAAACACTAATAGGTCAGTAGTAGTGTTTCATAACTCTTCTAGTGTTCTTATATCAACATTGTGTGCATAGCTTGGTTAGCGAAAAAGGGTAAAGTCATTTTGGAGATTAGTAGGTTTAGTAGAGAGAATGTTGTCTATAATTCAAGGCAAGAGGTACATGCCAGTGTGGTATTAATTGAAATATGGCGCACATATGGCAGAAATTTTAATCAAGTCATAATAATAATATAAAAGATTATGTTATGTTGGTAGTATAACCATAGCTACTTCATTTTCTCCCCAAGCCTGAACCATTCATCTCCATTTAACTCGATATTAGCAATGGATCTAATCAATATCAACATTGAAGGAAAATCTTGAAGTAAGATTCAAAAAGATTTGAGAGGACTTCATATCAACTCCTCACAGGCTTCACACATTTGGTGGGTAGCTCAAATAGATTATTTTATGGTTGTTCTCGATCTCTCGGACATGGTAGTATTATTATGTTATAGAGCTATAGAGAGAGAATTATATGGAGTGAGCTATTTGCATTTGCAATATAAATTCGATGTATGATTTTATAGAGTGTTTTTGGGAATACAAACTAATGGTGACTTCTAACTAGAAGGGATGAACATTGGTGCTTTCAACAGAAAAATATTGGCAGATAGGCTTATGAAGTGGAAGAACTCACAAGAGAGTAGGGAGAGATAAGCAGAAGGGGAGGAAGATGTCGGCATTAGATGTTATTCTCTAGGAAGCTACTTCCAATGTTGATCCCAATCTTGAGGATGTCCAATACCAAGAGCAGGCTAAGACTTAAAGAGAGCACCCACATAGCAATCGAGTGTCCTAAGTGGGGACCCGTGTACCTTAGTGTGGGACTCGTACTATCACACAATGAAAACTAAGCATCAAATCTGTTTGTGCAACAACATGATCATGTTGGAGGATCATGTAGGAGGGGGGATGAAAGGACACTCCTTTCTCAACAATAATAGAGGGGAAATAGATAGTTTTGGAGGAGCTTGAAGACTCATTAACAGAGGGCTCAACCTTCTAAGGCCTTTCTATGCCACAATATAAATAGTTTTGATAGCTAGTGAAGATTAGGTGACCAAATCCTGGTGAATGGTTGAGGTCTATAGAAAATGTAAAAATGTATCTATCATCCTTATTGCAAGGAAAGAGGTTGTTCGTGAAAAGCTGGTGTAAAGTTTTGGATGAATATAATTCTATGAGCTCCTTATCCAATTTAGGAGTAGTCCTATCAGTAAGCATTCCTCTTCTTCAAAACTCATCATCGTCTATGCTAGAGCTAGGTATTTAATATGGCGTCATGGTAGTGTAATAGATCTAAATTAATTGTTGTTATTGATTTATTAAAGAAAATTGGTATGTTAATCACATGATGACTTGCAAGGACACAAAATTATTCCATTTTGAAGTGTAATAATATTTCAAAACTCTAAATTTAAATCAATGCATGCGGATGATCAAGTGGTTTCAATGGTCGATTAAATTAGTTGGAACTTGAGAATATTTTCTTGCCATTAGCAATTAATACAAGATAAATGATATATTATGATCTATCAAAGACTATTTTTATTTAATTATTTATTTCTATTTTACCACAATCTATGTTATATTATCTTGCCATGATTTCTTCTAAAATGAACCTCTTGTTTGGCCCTCTTCACTAACGCATTTACACCTATCCTTTAGAAAATAGCAACAAGTAATAGGGCTTTGATCTTTATTTCAATTCATTGCAAGTAGATGTTGGAAAATACTAATCTGTAGTCAATATTCGAAGTATTGTACAACCCTTTTTCTTCATTTTGATAGTAGGGAAATTCATGGTCTGCTTAACAAGTTTGTGTTGATCTATACATGTTTTTTTGTAATGGTTGAATAGTGGATTGATTGTTTGGACATCTCATTCGCTATTGATCTTTTCTAACAAATGCTTATACTAAGTTAATTTTAAGACGATATGCTATTTAGCTAAATTCCAATTTATGCTTTAAAGTTCGATCAATGTTCAACATCAAAGAGCTAAGTGTTCTCTGAAACCCAAGGAATACTTAAAAGACATGATTGACCAAATGCTTAAGCAAACATAAAGAGATGTATGTTCACCAATACTATAGAAAGCTACAAGGGTATATTCATAGTTAAATAGCTATCCCAAGCGCATATGAGAAGACTTCACTCTAAGTTGCAGCAAGTCCATTTTGGAGAATTGGTTAACACTGTCATTTACTCCTGCCAATTACATTTATTTGAATGTTTGTAGAACTTTTCTTTCATAACCATTACATACTTATCCTACAGTCATTACTATCTATGAGACCACAAATTTTCTAGTACAAAAAGGAACCACAAATGGTGCAAAGTGTATTATAGAGAAACTGATAGAAGTAGAGAAATCCTTGTGCTTAGGGTAGTTCTGATAACATGATTTGTTTAAGTTGCAAATTATATTGGGAGCATGTGTTTTGAAATGTATCCTTACTCCATTTAAAATATTTACATTTTTATGTATCAAATCAAAACAATATCCTATTGGAAGTGGTATTAAAATCTATTCTGCTATGACAACAACTGTAATGTTTCTTGTTAGAGTTATTCAACTTCATGAAAAAGTTGTCGACGTTTTTGTTGAGATGATGGTTAAAATTTCACTATTTAGGGTCAAATGAAATAAAACAATTTTCCATTATAGATTTCATAGCAAGGCACATCTTATTGGTGGTAGAAACAAACTGACTTAGGGAGATCCGATTAACATACTCCTTTTGCATATAAAATGAACATTGGACGAACTCAAGAGATTTGCATTCCAATGTAGAGCTAAAGTTTGCAACCATTAATAATAAAGAATATATCCTTTTTCTTGGGCACAAGTTGGGGGACATTGGGAAAGGCGTGGAAATGATTTAATACCTGCCAATGCTTTTGTGCCCAAGTCTCTAAAGCCTTTTCAACATATCAATTCTATATAGCCTACAATGATTGCATTTCATGACATTTTTTATTCAGCCTCCTCATGCATGGTATAAATCGTTAGATTCAGCCTAAACATTTGATAGAGAACCTTCATCAACATAAACAAGGAGAATGTTGGCAAAATATGCATGTATATTAAGTTATTAAGATATAAGATAATAAGGAGAACGAAAGTATAGCCCACCTGTATGGAAGTCATGCATATAATTTTTACCTTACCAAAGAAAAGCAGAGACTTACAATGATACCTTCTTTAAGATATGCACTAAAGCTTATCCAACAACAATATCTATTGTTAATAATCTTCCATGGATGATATAAGTGGTTCACTATTTGTCCTGACCCATTTATGAATTCTTTTGCTACTACTTGAAATCTTTAACCAAAAGAATATATTCATTATTTTCTAATTGTGATATCACACTTTTCCTTCTAGAGTTTAGAGCATACGATTATGACCAAGATAATT
>VDFB02028047.1:0-62727 GCA_007258455.2 Sequoia sempervirens
AAGCAAAGGGTACTTTTTTCTATGACACATTTAGATATTCACAACACTACCTTTTCTCTTACAACATAATATGTCTTTTAGCATAATATTTTACAAAAAGGAAAGATAATTCACTTTCCTAATGATAGCTTTTAAACATAGAAAAATTAATAGTGTGTATAATAATTATCTAGGCTATATACACAAAACTTCACACAAATCTTTTAGTATAAATGATATGAGAAAAGGAAATTCATGGTAAAGGCCATAAAATGCACAATTTTGAAAGCATCTCCATAATAATATCTAGTTTTTATGACAAATTAACTGAAAATAGAGGTCAGATGCCAATCCGATTAATTTTCTTGATAAAAATAACATTCCAAAGAGCATAAATGGTGCTCTATGAAATCTTCCTATTCTTGACAAAATGTATCTCTCTAAAAATCTTTTTTAAAAACCTCTAAAAAAAAAAAATTGTTTCCTACTGTAAACCCTCTTTTATAGCCAAAAGAAGAAGTGACCTCCGCAACCAACATAGAAGAGCAACTACTAGATGTTTGCATCTGATAGACCGCAATGTGATCTAGAGCCTAATTAGATCGTAGCAATCTTCATTCATAAAGTTTTGAGCTATTTGATTAATGGCTCTAGATCCTGTAGAAGCTCTATGAAGACATACTGTTAGAAGAAGATTAGATCCTTGAACATTGGTTGTTCAAACACAATCTGATCAACCATGAGGAATGATGAAATCAACTCAAAATTTAACCCCAAAAGTAAGACCTTCCCCACACTATCCGACAAACTCTGCCCAAAATGAGACACATCCATGGAAGATATAATCTACTTGACGAAATGGCTGATATGGAAAACTGGCGAGTGATCTCTGAATTTTTGAGAATGGTCTCGAGGAAATCCTCATTGAGCAGACACATATCCTAGTTTGATCCCAAAATGAAGATGATATAAAGAAAATCCACACAGCCACCATGTGGGGCATTGCACATTTTTCAGCAAGAATATTTTTTGTCTTTTGGGGCATGGAGCCATCCTAACACAAAAAGAAGTAAGGGCCAAAAACTAGAATGTTGTAGGAAAAAAATTCTCCACAATTTTGGTGACTCACAGGGGCCTTCACTTGTGAAGGCATGAACCTAGATCTCAAATAATTCTCATAGTTTGAGGAAAGTGGCATGTTGGGCTTCCCAATCTCCATCGATGGGCAGAACGAGGGTGCACAACATATCATAGGCCTAATCAAGATCAAGGACCTCTTTGAAAGAGACTCCTCCCCACCTTGATGAAATAGCTCTAATGTGATAGTAAAGTATGGAAAGGGGAAGAATTTCCTTCTTGATCTCTTCAAATTTGGGTGATGAGTTCAAATTCTAGAGTGTCATGGAACTCTAGATCTTGAGCTTGATTGCCTCTATGATTTTATCAATTGTCAACACTCCTTCATCCGGTGAGAATAGGTGGTTAATTAAAATTGGAATAGAACTTGGAACTCGTCCTTTATCTCATTGGAACTGTTATTCAACACCATTTGACAAGTTTTACTTCTCACCTCGACCTGGTTGCAAGTCATAAAAAAAAATTCCTTTGTTGTAGTCATTCTCTATTAAGGAATCTTGACATTCCTTAAAGCTTCCTTGGTTGTCTTATATAGTTTTGAGATCAATACTCTCAATTCTTTAGCTCAGGGAGTGATTGCATGCAAAATTTGGTCAACTTTCAAGCTAAGCTTTGCATTTAACTCTTGTGCATCTGTTAGAAATAATAGAACTAGCTTTAGGGTTGCTACCGTAACTGTGATCCTCTCCCACTGAGTATATATTAATTTTTAAGAAATAGGAGAAGTTTGGATCCCCTTGCTACAATCAATTCCTATTGAAATTGGGATTCCCTCACTGTCATATCTTCCTCCAATTGATTCTTCTCTAGGAGAGCATTTGTAGGTTAAGAGTGCACCTTCCCAATCTCCTTGTTGTGAGTCTAAAAAATAGATGCGATGTCTTTCGTTTCTCTTTTCTCCTTTTTTGTTTTTGTGTAGGACTTTTGAAGATCAAAGGATTGAGATTGGATGCTAGTGAATTCCTTTTGCATATCCATCTTTTTTTCATCCATATCCCATAGCACCTTTTGCAACTCATTATATATAATGTTCCTTTTGGCTACTTCATCTTCTAGCTTCTTTATCCTTTGTCAATGCTTTGGAGTTGTTTCATGCTCGACTGCGATCTCACATTTCAATCTTTCTACCTTAACATGAAGTCTATCCTTCTCACTCTAGGCTCCTTTAAGCAACTTGGTTGCTTCACCTTGCTGATCTTGTAACTTCCTCAAGCGAGTCATCTTTAAGTCCTTTCCTTTGATTTTTTCCTGTAGTCTATCCACTGTGGCCTTTATGTTCACCAACTTGGCCTCATACTTCCTCAAATTTTTATCCAATTTATTGTATTCGGTGTAGACCACCTTCTGAGTTTCCTTGGCCAAACCCACTTCGTCATGCAAAAGAGTTTCACTTTAATTTAGACCCACAACTTGGATGTCGTAATCCTCAAACTAAATTTCTCCTTTTGGCTTAGACATTTGTGGCTTCATTACTACAATTAATAGAGAATTTCACTCTTCATCAAATTTTTTTTCCAATTTCTAGGTGGCTGGGCTTACCATGACTTTTCCCTATAGTTTCTACTTTCTTGCTTGTCACGCATGCTTTATTACTTCAACATGATTCTACAGGCTTTATGGAGACATTATACTCCGTGCAGAAAGCGGAATACTAGAGGGGAGACTAAATAGGGTGATAGAAGGAGAGGCCTCAACCATCTGAGGTTGTGGAGAGGAAAAAGGAAGTGTTATCATTGAAAAGGGTGGGATGCCATGTATGGACTAAGGAGGGACACCCATTAGAGTAAAAGGGAAGTGGGGGGAAAAAGAGGCATCTTCCAGAAAGTGTGATGCAAAGCATGGAGGGAGATCATTAACCAACCATAAATAAATCAACTTTGGACAATCCTTTAACCTTGAAAAATCCAACCTGGTACTTTCTCACAGTTTCATCAACTTTTCTTGTAGCATTCTAAATAATGAAAATTCAACATAACTTTCAAAAGAAATTGAAAAAAAAAAAAAATTACCATTCTAGATACCCTTTTCCAATTTTCAAAACATATCAAAAGTGCAGGGGTGGTTTCTTTGTAACATATCCCTCAAATACTTGCTGCTACAATTGACAATAGGCTTAAAAGAGTAGAAATTCATCGTAATTTGACCATAACTGTCAGAAAATAACTCCTACCCACAAAAAACTAGTTTTAGATAAAATTTGTGCCCTTTTAAAACATATCTCAAAAATCTCCTAGAGTTTCTTTAGAACTAGATTGTCAAATCTTTGCTAGTATGTTCGCACAATGGCTTAATTAAGCTTATTTCACAAAGGGTTTATTGGTTATATGACTCCCAAGCCTCAATTAACTTCACTAAGACCGTTACCATGTTTAATATGGTCTATAAAAACTCTCCAAACAAATTTCCAGCCTTCTCCAATGATCTTTCATCAAACCCTACCTTCTAAGTATCAATCTTGCTCAAAACAATGAGGTTTTCCAACTAGGGCATCATCAAAACATCACCAAAACTTGCACCTTGATCCTCCAAATATAACACACTAAAAATATACCCTATATACCTCCATTCCATAGAGTTTGACAAGTTTTCATTGGTGGAATTCAAAGTTCTACATTTTTCTCCCTTTCAACCTTGTTGAACTAGGGTTTCAAACCTGTCTTGAGTAAAATGGCAATAAAAATCTCAAAACTCAATGAAATTAAATGAAACAAAATCCAATAGAAATATATTAAATTCTACATATAGAAAAATCAACTAGAAATCATAAAAATATTATACAGAAATGTGCAATATTCTGAAACAACATAAAATGTTAGAATTTTTAGAAAAACAAGGGTTTTGTATTGAGTTCTCTTCAAAATATAAGCCACCAAGCTTTGTATCACCTTCCCATTAAATATATGAGATCTGTTTCCCAACTTCCCTTTAATTTTCAATTACCAAATAATTTCTTTTCCCAAAATGACCCTTCATATTCCTCATTTTTGCAATTTTGCAATTTAACAATTTTTGCAAAGTTGACAACATTTTGCAAGATTTTACAACTTGACCCCACAAACCTCCTAAAAACCTAAAAATAACTCAAAAACATGTGAAATCGTCAAAAAATACCTTATTACAAAAGAAACACACCCAAAACTCAAAAATTACAAAATTTCGTCATGAAGGCATGAAATCCACTAGGTTCCCTTCACCATAATCGCAAAGGAAAAAAATTTAGTTCCCTTTCGAATTGAAGGTAGGATTTCTCTTGTTTTATGTCTTTTATCTTCTTCCTTTTTGCTTCTGTGAAACATTTCTATGCTTTCTTCATCTTTTCAATGCAAAATTGTTTCCCATCTATCTTGCTACCTTGTAACTTATTCATTTTTCCCTAATGGACTACACACTTTGCCCGAACACCTTGTTCTCCTTCCAAGATCTACTTCATCTTAAATTTTGGTCTATTTCTCCTTAAGGCTACAATAACACAACTATTCTTACCGATCTTTGCAATACTATATGTTGCTTTGAGATTCATATTGTCTATACAATTAGCAACCTTTTCCTTCATCCTTGTCAATTTGGAAAATAGGGTATGGACCCTTTGTTTTCAAATTATGCCACTCAACTTCATCTTCACCAATCTTACTGATCAATAAAAAAATAAAGTAGGTTGAATCCTCATACTCCAACTGTAGATATGGAGTGTCTTTAATCACCTTGAAAGTTTTGTCTTCCCACTTTGCATGAGAATTAACTCCTTGCCTTGTATTGTCATTTATTAACACATCAACATGCTCTTGCAACAAGTATTGAACATCTAATGGAAATAGATCAAATCCTAACTATTGTTATAACAACCATATGTTTACTTACCATTTTATTAGCTTCCTCTTCCTCTTTTCTTGGTTTTTGTTCTTCAATCAAGGACTCCTTAATGTCTTATTTTGTTGGTCCCACTTGTATTCTTCTCTGAACAATCTCCTTGATAGGCCACATAACCTTCTTCTTGACTGGTAAATGCAAACTTTCCATCTCAATCTTCATTTCTTCTTCAATTTTTTCTCAAATTTCCCTCATTATTTCCAAAGCCTACCTCAATTCTTTTATTTCTTGATCCACATCTTTTTTTTTCCTTCTCCTTTTTCTTCTTCATCTCTCTTTCCTCTCTTTTCATCACTTGTTTCTTTTTTGTAAACCCTCACTCTACAAGAATATCTTCCACCAATCCATTCTTTTGATAGTCCAATACATTCACACACACAACTATCTTCTATCCAATAGGATTCTAGAAGATTCACTCTCCAAGACCTCTTCTAACCACTTCCTCTTAGTGGAAGAAATATGCACACCTTCTACCCAACTTCATCACTATTGGAGGACACAACAAACCTTCTCTCACAACTTCCTCTTAGGTTCTTCTAGCTCTGATACTAATTGATTCACAAAATGGAGGCAAATCATTGACCAACCACAAATCAATCAGCTTTGGACAATCCTTTAACCTTGAAAACCCCAACTTGGTACTTTGTCACAATTTTATCAACTTTGCTTGTAGTATTCCAAACAATGAAAATTCAACATAACATTCAAAATAAATTGAAAACCCACAAACCAATTACCATTCTACATAGTATTTTTCAACTTTCAAAATATATCAAAAGTGCAGGGGTGGTTTCTTTGTAACATATCCCTCAAATACTTGATGCTATGTTTGACAATAGGCTTAAAAGAGCATAAATTCATTGTAATTTGACCATAACTTTTAGATAATAACTCTTACCCACAAACCAAAACCATTTTCAGATACCCATTACGCCATTTTGAAACATACCTCAAAATCTCCTAGGGTTTCATTGGAACAAGACTCTCAAATCTCTACTACTACATTTGAACAAAGGCTCAATTAAGCTTATTTCACTAAGGGTTTATTGTTTCTATGATTACCAAGCCTCAAATAACTTCACAAGAACCTTTAACATATCTAATATGGTCTAAAAAATTTCTCCAAACTGATTTCCAAAATTTTCCAATGGTCTTTCATCAAACGCTACCTTCTAGGTATCAATCTTGCCTAAAACAATGAGGTTTTCCAACTAAGGCATCATCAAAACTTCACCAAAACTTGCACCCTAATCTAGAAAACATCAAAAAATTAAAATATAACCTATCTACCTCCATTCCACCAAGTTTTATACATTTTCATCAATGGAAAGGAGAGTTCTACATTTTTCTTCCTTTCAACCCTGTTGAACTAGGGTTTCAAACCTGTCTTGAGTAAAATGGAGATAAAACTCTCAAAACTCAATACAATTCAATGATACAAAAACCAAAAAAAATATAATTTAATGATACATCCAGTACAATCATCTAAAAATCATAAAAATATCGTACATAAATGTACAATCCTCTGAAATAGCAAAACATGTTGGATTTTTTAGAAAAAAAGGGTTTTGTATTGAGTTCTCTTCAAAATACAAGCCACCAACCTTGGTCTCACCTTCTCAATTCCAATTTAAACATATGACATTATTTTTCCAACTAACCTTTGATTTTCAATGACCAAATAACTTCTTTTCCCACAATGAACCTTCATATTCCTCATTTTTGCAATTTTGCAATTTGACAAGTTTTGCAAAGTTGACAACATTTTGCAAGATTTTACAACTTGACCCCACAAACCTCCTAGAAACCTAAAAATGACTCAAAAACATGTGAAATGGTCAAAAAAGACCTTATTACAAAATAAACACAACCAAAACTCAAAAATTACAAAATTGTGTCATGGAAGCATGAAATCCACTAAGTGCCCTACACCAAAGTGGATAGGGATAGTGAAACTGGAAATATGGGCATGTCAATGTTTACAATGGTGCCTTTGACAAGGAAATAAAATAGTCAATTTTAGCCTAAGTGGAAGATGTAAATTTGGTGGACGGTGTTTCCTCATGGGATTCATTTTCAAATATGGATAGGGGTGTATAAAGGAAAAGGATATCAAAACCCACAGATGGAGGATTCCTTTTTGTAGATGAGAGGGAAGTAACAACCAAAGATGCAGTAGAAGAAATGATGATGGGCGAAAAAATTACCTAGGGAGTCTAGGCTAAAAATCATGGATGAGTAAAATCCATCTCTTCTTCTCCTCTTTTTGATAAGTCTTGTTCACCTAAGTCCTACTCATCTCCTCTTTTCACAGGGTGCACTGGATGATTCAGACTCTCTAGCAACCGATCCCTTCGAACCCTAGTTCTTTGTAGCTATGGAAAATATCTTTGGTGACCGTCGGGTCCTCTTACCTCTTGTTATGTTGTTGGTGGAGGATGTGACCTCTGATTCTTTATGCTTTGATCCTTTTCCATTCCCTTTTCCTGAATCAAATGTCTGAGGCAGAGGGGCAGAAACTGGTGCATGCTCTTATTTAGTCTCCCAATCCAAATCAGGATTGCTATTATCAAATCTAGCCTCAGCATCATAGATTTCAATTAACTTCTCGTCGTTCAAATTAAATTATCCATATAGGGTGCTCAGGCATTTTATTTCCTCTCGATACTTCCATAAATTATCATACTTCCTTTTCGACCATCCCAACTTCTTGCATTGTGTTTTGAGGGATTGGCCCATCTGGGTGCTTTATCGACATTCTTCCACCCTGAGATAGAAGTCAAGCCATGGGGGTAGTACAAATGGTATAAAGGATAGGTTAATGTAGACCTCTTCCCTCTCCTCGATCGGGTTCTTCCTCAACTCAAAATACTCTCTCTTTATGCTAGACAGTTGGAAGACACTTAACAAGATTGCACTTTCAACTATCACAAATGAGGACTAGGTCGAGGTAGGCCAACCTGCTAGTTAGCATGACCTATTCTTCCCTTTTTACAAGCGTTATCTAAATTTTGGTTATGGTAAGGGGAAGTTTGTAGAGTTCTTTTTTGTGTCTCTCATTTCCATAAGCTTTGTTGGCAATGGTTTCTTGACGAAATGCCTCTAAGGTGAGGGTTATATTTGTTACAAGTTTAGGCAGCCTAAAAGGTTCCTCAATAAAACTATGAAATCTAATGAAAGAAAAATATTCTCCAAAAAATAATCCATTGGGGTCTACTAGTTTTTCATCCATTCTAAACCTTCAAGAGAGAACGTACTTGGAGGGTGTTGAGAGATCCAAAAGTACTGATTGTATGAAATAATCAACAAACGAATAATAGTCCTATGTTTTGGAAAGCACATGGGTCCAAGCCGAAACTGGCTTGTACAACCTCGATGCATCAAACTTACTGATTGAAAAACAACCACTAAATATTTCAGGGTTCTATTGTAAAATCAAGTGTACTAGAAAAGAAGTATAACTGAACTCAAAGGTGGTGCTATAATCTATTAATTGTTCCAAAATTTTGTATATGATCACCTCGGAAAAATCAAAATGCTCGTGGCTCCTTTCATTCTTGGGAATGAAGGCTAATCCCATCTGGAAATTGTAGACCCCATCATCATTTTCATGACCATAAACAAAATACGGACTGATGCAAGAAGTTGGGTCCACAAAAAGCTAAAAAAGTGGAAGTGTTTTTTGTTGGTTTTTAGAATTTGTAACACCTGGACTGAGAATTTGAGCCACTTACACAATGAATCTTAAACAAATTCAGAAATATGAAGTTTAACATCTTGATTCTAGTTTCCAATATGTAATTTATTCAAATACCCAGATTATAGAAATTAAATTTTGATAGGAATGTATAAAAACCACTTTTTAAAATTCCCCGCTTTTTTACAATACCATGCACATGTACGAACACCAATTTTTGACCCAAATAAAAGAATTTTACTAATTCCCTTTGTGGAAAGAGAGTTAACAACATGAATATTGATGAGGAAATATTTTTGTAATTTTTTTTTCCTTAATTTTTTTTTTTAAATCAACGTGTACAGATAGCATAATTGGACCTAAAATAAACATTTTTTAAATCTTTTTTTTCATTATGTAGATATTTTGTACAAGAAACTTAACCAAAAAAAGTTATTAAAAAATAAATAAATCCTGATATTTCACGTATAAGGACTAGTTTGCTTAGAAATTAATTAAAAAATAACAATATAATCCAATATTAATAAAAAAATATATATTGGGAAACTAGACATTGTGTTCTCTAATGAGTTTTAATTTTATAAATTGATTCAGAAAAAAGGTCCATAAGCCATATTGTCAATTTTTTTCTCCATAAATTTCCCTAACCTTGTACTTGTAGGTCTAAACCTAGGTGTTGGGTTACCATGATTTTTTCTAAGCCTAAATCAAAATGAAAAACATCGCTTCTGAGTTTTAAACCTTTTGGAACAAGTACGCACTCCAAAATGAGTACCTATTTTAAAAAATGAATGGGTATTTGTTTTAAAAAATGAATGGGTATTTGTTTTAAAGCTAAAAAATGACACTTTCCTTGAATGTGGACCCAACTTCTTGCTCAAACCTAGCCAACATTAAGAAAATGTTGTGCACATATGACTTAAACTCTCCATGCACCAAAGGGAAAATGAGTCGACTATTACCCAACCCTTTAGTTGTTTCTTCTTTATAGAATTTTAATTTTTTGTCTCTAGTTCTCCAGAAATCTTCCATTCTTCTACTTTGGAATATCTCAGATTCCCAATTTTAGGGATGCACAACATATTTTGGATGGATTTTTCACTTATGGTAACCTTTAACCTATTTTCATTGATAACCTCAGTTTCTTTATTCAATTTTTTTGCACATGCATTAACCAAATCTAGGCATGGATGCATGTAGGGAAATATGAATTTTGGCAAGCAAAAATGCTATAAAAAAGTTACAAAAACCTTAGTTGACCCATGGACAAGCATCCTCTACAATTCTCCCTCCCTAAGGATCTTAGGGTTTACATGTAGCTTTGGGTTGAAGATGTCCGCAAAATCCTAAATCGCCTCATCCTTGATGGGGTCACCTAGCTATATGGTTTTGGTATGCATAAAGGTCCAGTCCTCTAGCATTGGTGCATTAGCATATGAAATTTATCCAAAGATGTTAGTGTAGCCCAACCTTTTTGAACCATTTATTTTTGGCTCCTATGGGATACTCTTGCTCTTCTAGGGATTTTCACCTAAAAGGAGAGAGATAGGAGAAAAAATGTTAATGGTTCATTCAAATTATGTTATGTGCAATGTTGTTTAAGCCAAATGAAGTTATCTAAATGCAATTGACTGATCTAGATGAGCGAAAAAAAATGCAAAAGTAAAATTAAAGCTATGTTTGAAAACACATTATGATATGTAAAAAATGAAGTAAATGAAGGAAATATACATAACAGAAAGAAATGAGTTAAATCTAAGTGCACTTGGACAAAATGTGATGAATCTAGAATGTTGTGGATGTTGTCTGAAATCACTAATTTTTCATAGTGGGACTCATTTGCCCAGGGTTGTGAATTAGTCCTCCTCTTGGTGAAAAAGTGTTGGGAGCAAGTTTCTGACTGTCAAGATCTAGAATTTGACAAAATTTAGATTTTCAGTACTAAGGTGGGACTCATTCACCACTGGTGGGAAATTATTCCTCTCCATTTTTTTTGAAAAATTAGGAGACAACTCTGTAACACCAGATCTAGGAATCTTTTATTGTCGGGTTACCAAAGTCAATTCTACAAGAAACAGACAAAAAACCTTCTCCAAGCTTGAAATAGACTTAAGTTGACTTGAAGCACCTAGTTGACTTGTAAACCAATCTTCAACACCAAAAAGTTGTAAAATCTACACACAAAAGGAAAACTCTTGATGATGCAAGTTTGAAGCAGTGTCAATGGATGATTCAAAGTGCTTGAATAATTCTTGAAATGATGTTGTAAAATTCTTGAATGCTTGAGTGGATAGGTGAATAAGTGAAATTGATGAATGGGTTTTAAAATGAGATGAAAATCACTTATTTATACACACTTGTGCCTTAGTTACCCATTCATACCTCATCATAGGCCAACATCAAGTGTTTTTGAATAAAATACCAAAGGGAAATTTAAAATATTTTGAATTTGGAGCGAAGGGAGACTCATTTTCCACCCATGGAGAATGGGTCCCACCTAGGACCTAAAAATGTGTATTGGGAAATATGTTGCATTTAATGTTGTTTGCCAGGATAATACTCAAAATACACTTAATTAAGCATATGAGGGCATAAAGGGGTCAAATAAAGCATGAGAAAGGGATAAATAGTGAAGATATTCCTAGAAAAGCATGAAATCCTTTTACAAGACTTTACAACACTTCAAAATAAGACTTGTTTAGTGATGAAAAGGTGAATTTTAGGTGAATTTTAATAAATAGAGTCTAGAAGAATGTAGAAATGTCTTACAACACTTCACAAGATGTATTTCTTTGAATTTTAGTACCTAAATATGCATGTTCAAGCCATGTTACAACATAAAATCGAAGCAGAATAGTTACAACACTAAGAAACAAGACCTAAAAGGCCATGAAAATGACAAGGGGCCATTTTTATATGACACACTTTCAAACAAGACTCTAGTGTGTCAACCTAAAGATGATGTTTCTGCCAATGTTTTTTTCTTGGATGGATTTTGTAGAAAACCTCCTTCAGAGTAGCAATTTCTTGAAAGTTTCAACACTTAGTTAAAAGTTTTTTTTTGGGTGCATTCAATTTTCATACGTACATGCAATAAAGGTGTTGCTATTATGGATGGACCACTAAGTGCTACTAGTAATGCAATATGTGTAGAGTGGGGTTCGTACTCCTCAAGAATTCCAACTTCACCGTGAGAATGTAATGAGTACATTTCCTATGCCACTTTTTTGATAGATAAGCTTTAAGTAATGGGAAGCATGCTTTGAGAAATGGGAAGTGTGCTTTGAGTGATGTGAAGCATGCTTTGAAAAGATATTTTCCTTTAATTAAGTAGTATTTAGCTCTTTAAGAAATGTCCTTTCATACAAGTAAGAAGGATGGAATTATTGATGATAACAAACACATGGTGATAGATTGTACATGTGAACATTTACTCCAAATTCCTAAATTAATTCTTCAAAGCTTGGTTAGAGATATTTTGTATGATTTACCCTTCACTTCTCATCACCTTAGTATGTTTTCTATTGTTGTCGGATGGGTGATAGATTTTATGTTGTTGGCCTCCTTGGTCCACATTTTTCTATAAATAGCAACCTTTGCTTCGTGAAACTACTCAATGAGTTAGCATTGAGTTGGTGAGCTCTTTTTTGCTATTTTTTCCTTTTTGCTAGTCTATAAGCTCTTTCTACCATTATGACTAGTCTGGGTACCCCAATTCGGCTATTGAGCTAAAAGATGCAAAACTCTTGTGTTCGAGAAGTTAGCAATGAGTGGATTAAACACCTGATAGGGAAAAATAATTGCCTCATGTTCATGGCATTTAAGTGGGTTCTCGGGAAGGATTACATGAAGGATGAGAACCAACTTTGTTGCAATTTGAGTATCATTTCCTCATTTGTGGCTCCATTGCTAGACTTGGACATTTCCAAGCCCTGGAGCATAGAGTTGTACCACGCTATGTTTTATTCAACATAATTAGATGGGTTGGGTGAAGGCATCCAACTAGCTATCCCTAGTGTTGGAATTCCGTCCACCATGAATATTTAGAGGCATGTTACTTATGCAGAAGTAGTGTCCTTGCTGCCCTTTCTTATAGACTTTCAGACCATGAACCTAGAGCATCATCAACTCCTATCCCAACAAGTGGCCTCTTTCCTTTTGAGGACATATAATGTGGAGCAATGCACTAGGGTCAAGTGGAGAACCCACATGGAGTTCCTAGTTTATAGCCACAGTGTTAAGGATTGAATTTTGTGCAATTTCCACTTGCCTTGTGTGCTAACAACTCCTTTGCTGCCCTGTTTAAAAAAATTGCAGAAGAAAACATTTTGACTTTTGCGACCAATGGAGGTTGAACTTTCCTCCTACCATTTTCATGCCACCTCTTTTTTCTTTCTAAGATGTAATTTTGGGTTTCCAATGAAGAAGGTTTTTAAGCTTCTCTTAGAGCCTCAAGCTCAAAAGTGGCTACAACTCTATAATTATTTCTTGATGAATATAAGATATAGTACTTCATGTTTACTCTCATGGCTTTATTCACAAAAAAAATCAATTTTTACAAAAAAACACATATGGTACATAATTGTAAATTTTTTGAATTGTACATACTTTAACTGAATAGTTTTAGATGAATACTATTTACTTGTATTTCCAAAACGTCACCATTCATATCCTCCAGCTCATATGCATTCCTTTCTTTGCATGTATGGATGTGGAAGGGACCCTTCCATAGTGAATCAAAATTTGCATGTTTCCTTGGTTTTGCAACTCGTTCATCATACTTCAGCACAAGACCCCCCTCCCTAAATTCTAGGTTGAAGGCCTTTTATCAAATCAATGTTTTACTACCTATTGATTTATGTTCATGGTTTCAAACACCTTCTTTCTCTCTTTTCTTTAAGGCTTAAGAGCTCCACCAATCTTACCTCCATTTCATTGTCCTCCTCTACTTCCAAAGCTTGCAACAATTATATTGCCAAAATTTCTATGGAAATGGGTAGGAATACCTCCTTTCCATACACTAATTTGTAAGGGAAGGTTTTCAAGATCTACTTAGGCATAATTCTATCATCCCATAAGGCCACTTGAAGATGCTTGTGCCATTCCTTCTAGTGTTTAGATCCAATGTGCTTTATTAATCTAATTAGGTTCTTGTTGGTTGACTCTGCTAACCCATTTCCTTACAGGTAGTAATTGGATGAAGTCCTGAGATAGACCCCATGTTTAAGATTGAAGTTCAACATCCTAGATCCTACGTAGGTTCCTGCTTTGTCATAAAATGATGGTTTTAGGAAAACTGAACCTTGCTACAAATTGCTCAAGAAAATTGACAATTTTTGCTTCCATAGCGTTCTTTAGAGAAATGGCCTCCATCAACCTTGTGAAATAGTCAGTCGCTATGAGTATCCAATTATGGCCTATGTTGGAGATGGGATTTATTATTCCAACAAAATCCAAACCCCATTGTGCAAAGGGTTCCTTGATCATGGTCGGGCTTAATGGCATGGAGAAGTTCTTCCACTTGCCAATAAAATATTGGGACTGAGTACACTTCCCCATTAGATGATGGACATTAAAGAACATTGGAGGCCAATAATAGCCCGCATGCATTATCTTCAAATTTATGGCCTTGGTGGAAAATTTTATACCCTCGGGACTACTACAAAATTTTCCTAGAATCCTTTTTTCTTGTGGCTTGTCCATTCAATGGAGAAGAACTCCATCATAATTTTTTTAAATAAGATCTCCTCAATTAGTACATACCTAGTTCCTTGTAATCAGTAGTAGCATCTTTTGTGAGGTGGGATTTTAGTCGAGTAGTGCCTAGTCTACATAAATCATGTCCAATCAGCCACCCACAACTGATTAGACTCGAACTTGTTTGTATAGACCTAGTCAAAATCTTTTTCTTTTTGGGAGCCTAGTTCCTACGTGAGGTATTCACAAAGACCTCTTTGTTGAAATAGCTTTTTTGGTTTGATTTCCACATCATATTCTAGGATCTTGGTGATACACTTGGCCATTTTTTTAGTTATGTCACCTTTAGTGATATATTGTCTAATGCTAGGATGAGTGGTGATAATGGTAATTCTATTGGCCAATTCCAAGTGTCAATTTTTTTTTAGGCTCTTTACAATAGAAAAGGCATATGGTGAATGGGTCCTATGTCACTTAACTAGGACACACATCTTCCAAATTTAAGTGTTGGGATATGGAATTTATGAATGTCAAGTTTTATCCCTTAGATTTACATTTAATTAGGTTTGGATTTGAATTAAAGGGGACAATTAAGGAAAATTAACCTTAATCAATTAATAAAGCCCTAGATTAGTGTGTGTGCCATAGGAAAATGGCCCCTTGTCATTTTCATGGCCTTTTAGGTCTTGTTTCATGGTATTTGAACTATTTTTATCTGATTTTATGTTGTAACATGGCTTGAACATGCATATTTAGGTACTAAAATTCAAATAATGACATCTTGTGAAGGTGTTGTGAAGTGTTGTAAGAAATTTATACACTCTTCTAGACTCTATTCATTACAATTTACCTAAAAATCACCTTTTCATCATTAAACAATTCCTATTTTGAAGTGTTGTAAATTCTTGTAACAAGCTTTCACACTTTTCTAGGTGTAACTTCACTATTTATCCCTTTCTCATGCTTTATTTGGTCCCTTTATGCCCTCATATTCTTTAATTAAGTGTATTTTTTAATGTAAACCCAAGAAACAACATTAAATATGACTTAATTCCCAACACCCACTTTTGAGTCCAAGGTGGGACCCATTCACCATGGATGGCAAATGAGTCCTCCTTGGCTCCAAATTAAAAATATTTTAAATTTCCTTTTGGGTTTTTATTCAAAAGAACTTGATTTCAGTGTGTGATGAGGTATTAACAAGCTACTAAGGAACAAGAGTGTATAAGTAAGCATTTTTACATCCATTTCAATGCCCATTCTCTCATGCATTCACCCATTCATCAACTTCACTCAAGCATTCAAGCATAAATCAGACATCTTAGAGAAGCCTTTGAAATTTCTTTAGACTTCTTCAACAAGGGTTTGGTGAGTATTTACATTTTTAGTTTGTGTATTCATCATTCTCTTTCCATTTCATTTCTATTTCTATTTCAAGGGTTTTACTACCAAAGTGGGGTTTGACCAAGGAAAACCCCTATATCCTAACCCTAAACGATTTTTCCACTTGGCATGTGTTTTTGTATGTAGATTTTATCAAATAGAAAGGTGAAAAAAGGTGTCCATATCCCATAAAAGTCATTCAAGGTGTCTCAAGCCCTATTTCAAGCTTGGAGAGAGTATGCAGGTTGAGTTTTGCAGATTCAGATATGAGGAATCTTCAGAAACAGAATTGCAAGTCATAAGCCACAAAACCCTATCCAGAATTCTCTATTTTCTAGAAGAGGAATCATTTTCCATTGATGGTGAATTAGTCTCATTTCTAGGCTTGAATAGTGATTTTAGTAGATTTGGATACCCAATTCTCCAAAACTAGTTTTGGTACTTTCTAGAAAAATAGGATGCATTTTCCCATAATGGAAAATTAGTCCCAATAAGCAATTTTTGTGTCTTCTGCAAGTGTTCAGAGCCTCATTTCACCCTCTTCCATCTTCTAGGTACATATCTCCAATTGGGCTACTTTCTATTATAGTTTGTTTGCATTTCTAGTCAAATAGTTTTTAATACATATTGTATTTTCCAACACTTTTACATTAGATTATAATTACATTCCTTAGTTTGCATTTTCGTTAGGTTTTCAACATTTAAATAAATTGACACACACACTTCACACCCCTTTTTCCATTTCTTCTAATTAGAACATAAGCATTTTTGGCCTGCCTTTCTCCTTCTAGGTGAAAAACCCTAGGAGAGATAGAAAGTAAGTAGGTGCCAAAAATATATGTTTCATTTTGGTGAACCTTCTTTTTCAAATAATCTCTTGTCTAATTTGGATTCCTTCGTCATACAACTAGCTTTCATTAGGGTTTTCATGAGGTCCATTGCATTATAGGTTTCAAAGTGTGCATTCATAGAAAGTGCATAATAGGTTGCAGTTTTGCATCTTTACTCCTTCAAAAGTTTTGAAATTTTGTATTTTTCAATTAGGTCTACATCATAGCACTCAGAAATAATAAAAATCCCTCAAAATTTTGAAAAAATTGCATACTGGGACTCATTCACCACCTTGGGCGAATTAGTCCCTTCTGACCGCTAAAATTGCATTTTCCATAACTGAAAACTCTCTTTTTAAGCTTTTGTTTGGTTCCTTAACCTACCTACATCAGTTGGTTGAGTTTTTTTAGCATGCATTTCATGATATTTAGCATAAAATAGCTTATTTCATGCATTTTTCGAATTCAAATTTTGAATTTGCAACATTTCATTTTTAGCTTGTTACATAGTGTAATTAAAAAATTACTTTGTTTGAAATCTCAAAATCTGCATTTCATCCTATGTGTTTATATTGCATCATTAGAAATAGAAATTATTTACATTCATGGCACTTAGACTTTTTCACTCTTCCTTTTTTGCATTAGTTCCTAGGTCATTTAGATCAACTTCATTACAAATGAAAACAAGAAAACACAAACATCAACAGAACCAATTATAACAAACATAACATCTAATCCCTTTAGTAGTGATGATTTGGAAATGTTAGATGAAGCCTTAGATGACTTCCTCTCTTCTAAATCATCCATTAAATCTTTTCCCCAAAAGGATGCATGCATCGATAATAATGATAATCCTAACTTTTTCTTCTCTTGATATTTCTCCCATTGGTAATGAAGATATCTTGATGAAAGAAGACAAAATCATTGAAGATCATGAAAGTTGTGATTGTCTTCCTTCTCCTCCCCCTTGTAACAACATTATGACACACAAATCTGAAATCATTGCCACTACCTTACCAAGTCCCCTTTCATCTCCACATACCTCCCCTACTTGTGATAATCCTTTATTGGATATAGATACAATCTTGAATGATCATGACAAACACATTGTTGTGGAGGATATGATTGAGAACTATGAAAATCCTACCCCCTCACTCAAGAAGACATTATAGGACATGTTGATGCAGATAATCATGACAATGATCCACCCTTTTCTTCTCCTACTATCTTCTCTACACATGAAGAAGATAGTTTAGTGTTAGAAGTTATTGATAGTGAAACTCATGAAAAACTTATGGGTAACCATGAAACTCCTAGTTATCCTTCTCTTGATTCCTCTCCTGTGAGCGCTGAAGATATCTTTCCAAATCCAATTATGACATGTGATGAACATATTATCTCTCCTCTAGGGTCAATATTATGGCACATAATAATGATATCTTAGTGACAACCGACAACCAAATAAAATCAACCCTTAATCATCACACTATAAAATCTCACACTATACCTAACCTCATTCTTCCAAATCATAGTCTTTATGATTTTCCTTTCATAGCCACCAACCCATCAAAAAAACCTTCACTCAACATCCATACTATCACCAACCATTTTTCCAAGAAACCTTTAACCTTGTTATGTCCTAAATCAATACATAAATAACATTAGTTTCTACTTATTGCCATGTATAATAGTTGTAGGATCATAGCATTCTCACTATTACATGTTTTGCATCCCTTGCAAGGGGAAGCATACTATCATCCACTTTAGGGTCACCATTGTCCTGCACTAAGTGGGGGAAAAGGGTTAGACATCCTTATCCCATGTATATCACTTGATGTTGTCTCTTTCGACTACTCAGTAACTTTTCATAAACATATAAGAGCAAGCTTGAGATGTGAATGCCATGTCTTAAGATTGAATCGCATGTGACATACTCCCTTTCTTCATGACACAACTTATCGAAGACATGTGACATGGCATAGGGCTTTTCGAATAAGTTCTCATGTTCTTCTCTTCTACTTTTAAGAAACTTCTCACAACAATGGTGTTAGCAACCACTTTAAAGTGGGAGGCATACATTACCATAGTTAATTTTCAATTCTTGATTCCTAGTGTAGCCTTGTTGTTTACGTGATGTTTTCATTACTTTGTGGATGACATTGGGTGTGATGTCCTTCATAATTGTGATCTATCTCAGCATATTACATTCCTCTTGGTGGTTTGATGCAATGCACTACATCCCCTAAGTTGTGAATATACTATTCTTTGATTGATCCTCTCTTGGAGACATTAGAAACAATGTTCCCTAAGTGATTGACCTTGCATGAACTTAACAAGATTCCTTTGAATATCTTTTTCACATTACATTTTACATTTCACATTTTTACATTTTGCATTTTTGCAACCTTGCATAACACCACTTGCATGCCTGTGGTACCTTTATTTTTGTTCATGAAATTTTTCTTTGTGGCACCATCTTAAAGTTATCAAGAGGCACAACTTTAATATGGTTTTCTGGGAAGCCCACCTAGTGACATGACTTTTCCCCATAGCCACCTTTGTGTTTGTGAGTGCATACCAACTAGCGTATGTATCTTAACTTTTTGGCCTTTCTCATCTTGCAGATAGCTAGAAGTTTTGTGGCCTTATAGTGAGTACATTTGGGCCTTCCCACCTAGCAAAATTTC
This sequence comes from Sequoia sempervirens, assembly GCA_007258455.2. Classification (NCBI taxonomy): domain Eukaryota; kingdom Viridiplantae; phylum Streptophyta; class Pinopsida; order Cupressales; family Cupressaceae; genus Sequoia; species Sequoia sempervirens. The sequence goes on from VDFB02028047.1 coordinate 19,278, forward strand.
ATGTGTTCTTTCACCCTAGAGTGAGTATACATTCTCTCTTAGCCTATATCTAATCCACACCAAGTTGGATAGACAATCGAAGCTTCATCCAATTCATCTCAACACTTGTGTGTTCCTTTGTTCTTATGGTTAGTTTGCCATGGGATCTTCATCCTGGGGGCTTGATCATCCCTCTTGATTGTTGTTATTCCATCTTGCTAATGCAAGTTCATTTGAACCCTCTTCTCATTATTCATGGCTATTTTAGTGTGAGTTTCAAGAAAGCTCATCCTCTCACTAAAGTGGGGGATAAATGTACCATAGAAAATTGGCCCCTTGTCATTTTCATGGCCTTTTAGGTCTTGTTTCATGGTATTTAAACTATTTTTCTCTGATTTTACGTTGTAACATGGCTTGAACATGCATATTTAGGTACTAAAATTCAAATAATGATGTCTTGTGAAGGTGTTGTGAAGTGTTGTAAGATATTTATACACCCTTCTAGACTCTATTCATTACAATTTACCTAAAAATCACCTTTTCATCATTAAACAAGTCATATTTTGAAGTGTTGTAAATTCTTGTAACAAGCTTTCACACTTTTCTAGGCATGACTTCACTATTTATCCCCTTCTCATGCTTTATTTGGTCCCTTTTATGCCCTCATATGCTTTAATTAAGTGTATATTTGAATGTAAACCCGAGAAACAACATTAAATATGACTTAATTCCCAACACCCACTTTTGAGTCCAAGGTGGGACCCATTCGCCATGGGTGGCAAATGAGTCCTCCTTGGCTCCAAATTCAAAATATTTTAAATGTCCTTTCGGGTTTTTAGTCAAAATAAATTGGCGTCAGTGTGTGATGAGGTATTAACAAGTTACTAAGAAACAAGAGTGTATAAATAAGTGTTTTTACATCCATTTCAATTCCCATTCTCTCATGCATTCACCCATTCATCAAATTCACTCAAGCATTCAAGCATTTGCATCATCAAGTCAAGCATAAATCAAACATCTTGGAGCAGCGATTGACATTTCTTTAGAATTCTCTAACAAGGGTTTGGTGTGTATCTACATTTGCATGTTGTGTACTCATCATTCTCTTTCCATTTCATTTATGTTTCTATTTCAAGGGTTTGATTACCAAAGTGGGGTTTGACCAAGAAAAACCTCTATATCCTAAACCTCAATGCCTTTTCCCATTTGCATGTGTTTGTGTATGCATATTTTATCAAATGGAAAGGTGAGAAAAGGTTTCAATATCCCATAAAATTCATTCAAGTTTGTGTTACGAGGGCAGAAGAGTGTATAAATAAGTGTTTTTACATCCATTTCAATTCCCATTCTCTGATGCATTCACCCATTCATCAAATTCACTCAAGCATTCAAGCATTTGGATCATCAAGTCAAGCATAAATCAGACATCTTGGAGCATCCATTGAAATTTCTTCAGAATTCTCCAACAAGGGTTTGGTGTGTATTTAAATTTGAATGTTGTGTACTCATCATTCTCTTTCCATTTCATTTATATTTCTATTTCAAGGGTTTGACTACCAAAGTGGTGTTTGACCAAGGCAAACCCCTATATCCTAACCCTCAATGCTTTTTCCCATTTGCATGTGTTTGTGTATGCATATTTTATCAAATGGAAAGATGAGAAGAGTTTTCCATATCCTATCAAAGTCATTCAAGGTGTCTCAAAGTCTATAGGTTGAGTTTTACAGATTCAGATCCTAGGAATCTTCAGAAATATATTTGCAGGTCATAAGCCACAAAATCTTATCTATAATTCTCTATTTTCTAAAACAGGAATCATTCACCATCGATGGTAAATTAGTCCCATTTCTAGGATTGAATAGTGATTTTTGTAGATTTGGATACCCAATTCCCCGAAACTAGTTCTGACACTTTCTGGAAAAAATAGGACTCATTCACTTAGAATGGTGAATCAATCCCAATGAGAATTTCTTGTGTATTATACAAGTTTTCAAAGCCTCATTTCACCCTCTTCCAATTTTTGGGTATATATCTCCAATTTGGTTACTTTCTATTATAGTTTCTTTACATTTCTAGTCAAATAGTTTGAATACACATTGTGTTTTCTAGCACTTTTACATTAGATTAGAATTGCATTCCTTAGTCTACATTTTCATTAGGCTTTGAACCTTTAAATACATTCACACACACACTTCACACCCCTTTTTCCACTTCTTCTAATGATAACATAAGCATTTCTGGCACACCTTTCTCCTTTTAGGTGAAAAACCCTAGGAGTGATAAAAAGTATTTAGGTGCCAAAAATCTATGTTTAGTGTAAAAGTGAAAAGGTACACCTTACAACACCCTAAATACAGTGTAATTAAGTCTATTTAATTTGAAATGGCCCTAAACTTATTGTGAATATGAAAAACATATTACAACAATAAATTAAGGCATAATTAGGCTTATTTTATTATTAATTATTTCCAAATTAAGTGTGAAAAAAGGGATATTTTATTTCCTACACTACACTTGAAGAATTATCCTTAATACAACCTTCATTTCAATTTCTTCATTCATTAATTCTTGAGGTAGTTAAGGGTAGTTCACTCTCTGGGATTCTCGTGAGAAGGAAGAGACTCATGAGCAGTGAATCCCCCTTCTCTTACAATATGATATTTATTAATTTAAAAATTTTCACTTTTAACTCACCTCAAATTTATTTATTGGATTTGAAAACCTGGTTCAATTTATTTTCAAGAGTTTTCACATGACAAGGATACTTCTCCCTTCATATCAACCTATGGAAGTATGCTAAGTCAAGAAAATGAAATAAGATTGGGAATAATATTAATTCATGGAGTATACCCTAAAATTTTAATACAATGTTGATATAACTATCTATGTTTCTTTTGAGGCTATACGATGTGTAATAAATGACATTTTATTTCATGTGTTTGTTATATGTTTCAAATGAATAAGATTTTTTTCTTTCTACACAACTTATAAAAGTGCCAAATGAAAATATGCATGCATCAATTCAACAAACCACAAACTATATGGATATAAAATGGGTGGGTCTTAATTTAAATTAAATTTAAATTTGAATTTGAAAAAGTAAAGGTGATTTATACATGTGTAGAAGTTAGCTATATCACTAAATTAGAAATGTGGAATTGACCTAAGCTAATAAATGTGTCAATTTACAAACAAATATAGTTATTGAAACAAGTATAAGATGATAATAACTATGGTTTATTCTATGTACCATATTTTAGATGTGATTCTATAAAAGATAGCCTAACTAGGGCTATCTAAATAATATGCGCAAAATTAAGGAGAAAATCATAAGGTATACAATATTTAGTATAGAAACCATATCTAAACATAAAGTGGAAATGACCACATAATATAGTTGTAAAGGAAAATTACCTTCCTTAAATGTGATCTAGAATGATAGTAAAATACAAGTGCATAAGAATAATCTAATTTAGATTATGTCACGTCTCGACCCTGATGCAGGTTGCTTTTGGTTTTGTGTGGATTTGTTACATGTTTTGATGTGCATGATAGAATAATAATTAATATGATGGTGTTTTGGTGTGGAGATAAATGAAAGTATCTATTTAAATTATGAAAAGTTGAATAGTATTGAATGTGTTTTACTTTGAAAATGAAGCAAAATAGAGTAGAAACATCTTAATTTATGTAATATATTACTTAATTTATATCTTTATGCGATACTAATTCAGTTATTGTTGTGTGCCTGAGTGCACCTGAGTTGTAGGAGGTCGAAGACCAAGGGTGTTATTAAGGAGAGGAGGTTAACTTCTTGATAGGACAAAGCAGGAAGTCCTCTCGATCACACACACGAGCACTTAGATTCATGTAGTTTACATTTAGGATGTCAATTTTAGTGTGTTTGTTTTGAATTATTTGCAAATTAAATAACAATTAGTAAATTAAATAAATGATGAAATGAAAGCATGATTAACTAAAGGAATTAATTTTAATTATAATTTAACTTGGTTTTGAAATGATTATCATTATATCAATTTAACTGAGAATCCTACTTTCTTTAACTTGTGTTTTTGTGATAATAAAATAAAATAATAATTAATTGACAATTATCTAAATGTTAGGTAAATAATTATTTTGAACTTAGTCTTGGGTGAGTATTTTTGAAATTTTTTTCCTTTGTGCAATAGTAAATTGTAGATTATTTTTACATATTTTTTATTTATGAATATGGAATGTAAAGCACAAAGTTATATTTATATATTAATTTTATTTTAAAAATCCATTTTCAAGATTAGGGTAGGAAAATGGAAAGGTAAAAAATTATTAAAAATGGAAAAGAGTTCCCGAGAATGCAACGGTTCTTGAAATCATTCTTGAAATGAGACTCTACAATTTTTGCTTTAATGTCTGCCAAGAAAATGTTGAATCCTTCAAAATAGTGTGTTGAGAATTATTCTTTAGAAGATAGTAGGAAATTAAAGAGCTGGAAAAGCAACTAGAAAGGAGGAAAGAAGAAGAAGCCTTCTCAGGGAAACCAAATTGAAAATGGAAAAAGAGAGAATGTTGTCTGAAGAGCATCTCCAATTGGGAGCGAAATATCTAGGTTTTCATTCTTTTTTCCATAAATCTTGTTTGAAATATGAAAATATTGCTAAAGAATTTGAATGCCAAGTGTTTGAGTTGTATGCAAGATTGTGAAAGATTAAAAAAATCTTTGATTCTTTTGTGTGCTTTAAAAGAAATTGCATACTTTCTCCACTTCCAGAATTGGGGTTTTTTTTCTCCTTTGCAAACTGTAGTTTACAATTTCGTTCGAGATTGCTCATTCATTTCACAGAAGTTTTGAAAACATATATATATATATATATATGCACCCATAATTTCTCTATGTGTGTGTGTATATATATATATATTATAAATATGCACATTTGTTATAAACCTAGATTATGTTGCCATTGTTTAAAAATGAATTTATGAGAAAAACAGTTTACATAAATCTTTGAATTCGAAGTTATTTATTTTTTTATTTAAAGGAAATCGTAGTATTTAGAAGGGTGGTTGGGATTTCTCCATAGCCAAGCCCTCCCATAAGGGAAGGGTTGCACTATAGGAGACAATGCTCCCACCACAGGCCGCGGCCTGTGGAGGAAGCACTGCCTTCCATAGGTAGTGCCTCCCCATGTGGGGGGGCGTAAGCCCTTAGTATATATTGTGTGCTTTCTAAACTATGATTTAAGTTTCTTTAAATCCTGTGTTTTTTATCTTTCACTGTTGTATGCATTGAAACTTCTGCAATTTTTAAATGTTTGGTATAAATTATATAAATATATATATATATACACACACACACATTCTTACAGACATAAATACAATTCTGTTTTGAATCTTACTGATAGATGAATACATAGATGTTTAATTAAAAAAAATATATATAATATTTATATATATACACTAGCATAAATATCCTAGTTCGCTATAGAAAACATTACTTTTTGTCATTGGTATCAAACAAAAAAACACAACTTAGTATATACAACTTGAATTTATGTTCAAATCTAGAAATTTACATTGTTTTTCTTTTCTAAAACTATTATTTTTCTGAATGTTGATGCATTGTATGAGTCACCATATATCATTTCTGAACTTAGTGAAATACTCATAAGACGATGTTGAAAGATGAAGATGAAACTTTATAGAAAATATAGACTATTGAAACCACATTTAAAACTAGTGAATTTCCTGAAAAGAGTAAATAATAAAAATATTTATTTAAATTATAATATATTATATATATATAATATATATATATATATAAATATTATATATAATATATATATATATATTATATAATATATAATATAAAATTAAATTAATAATCAGGCTTGCATCGAGAGTTCCCTCCTACGTTGTTGTTTCAGGTTGCTAGTCTCCTCATGCAGGGTCAGGGATTTATTCGAGTTAGGGAGAAACCCAAGGAAGTCTTGTACTTCGTGGTTGGGCGGAAAAGGCACCTTAATCACACTCTTGGCCCTAGCTTGCAAGAATACCAATGGTGTCACGACGGTTGAGGTTCAGAGGTTCACATGCTATAAATGTATTCATGTATTATTTTGAATGGCTTGTAAAGCCCACTTGTAAATGTAATTCTATTTGTAATTTAGCATTGTAACATTGAAATAGATGTAATGGAATGAAAGTTTTGATGTAACATTGAAATAGATGTATTGATTAAAAGATAAGGATGTAATTCAAATTTGAATGAATTTATGGAAACTCATTGATCTGCAAATGGCATTTACATATGTACCATAGCAATGATCTTTGTTTTTGATAAAAGGGTAAAATGGGTTTTATAGGGACCTGAAACCACCAAGTTTACAACAAAAGAGAAAGGATAGAAAGTCCAACAGAAAAAATGGGCTACTCAAAAGGAAAAAACTAGAAAAAGTAGTAGCCACCTACAAAAGACCATGAGGGTCAGACAAAAAACCAGCCAAAAAGCCAACAAAAAGACCAGCCGCAACTAACCTAGAGTCTTCAGAACAAACTCAATTTCAGCCTCTAGGTTCTGCATGTCCTAAACACCCTTCTTGAAGGTTTGAAACATCTGCAGTGTAGGAGGAGCCTTCCTCTTCAAATTATCCCTAGTTCTCTTTGAAATACCAACATCCTCATCCTAGTTTTTATCATTGACCTCTTCCAAATCAACCACCAAAGACCCCTTTTGAGCTTTGTCCAATTTTTCTATCATGGCATTGATGATGATGGCATTGTTTCTTCCCATCCTATTGTTCTGCTCAGAAATATTTTTAATAGTATTTTTCATTTTATCTAGCTCAATTTCAACCCTTCTGTCCATGCCCACTTGTTTTTTGGTTTCTTTACTGGCACCATGATCTTTTCGCTCCACCTCTTTCTTGCCAAGCGTAGTAACCTTGACACCCATTTCTCCCAGTTTACTTTGAAGGGCCCAGTTTTTTATTTTTAGCTTGTTGACTTCATGAGAGATCCATTTCAAAAATCTAAAATGGTCAACAACATTATTCCTAGCTAAACCCAAGACATCCATAGTGATTTCGCTTTCTAGGTTGAAGCAAGTTTTAGCAGGGTCAGGGGTAACAGGGGAACCAATTCTAGCATCTTTGTCCAATGATGGGGAAACAAAGGATAAAGGATTGTTAGCACTAGAGTCCTCAATTTTAGAAGTCTTCAGAGTAGGACACAAGGTTTTTACCCGATAGCTTCTTACTAACACTTATGGTTTTAAGTGTAGAACTTCCTAGCTTAACCATAGAGCAAGCTTTCACAAAATTGGGTTTAAGGATTTTCTTACCAATTTGGACAAAGGAAGGACTAAGGACCATCCTAACCGGGCTCAAATTAGGAAAATTTCCTGAGCAGTTGGGTTCAGTATTATCCTCCTCAGAATTAGGAGGGGCATCCAAACTAGCAGGGGCTGGCATATTTTGGTAATGTTCAACAATTAACCTAATCAAACGAGTATGAAAAATAGGAAATCTTTTTGGGTTTTTCTTGTGATCATCCAAACTTTTTCTCAAAGAACAAAGAAGATAGTAGGGAAAAGAAACCTTAACCTTGTAACCATAGACCCTAGTGAAGCGACCATCAATGGTAATGTACTCCATGATGACACATAGAACTTTCCTCCAGAGAGCTTTTATGGTATCGACTTCGAAGTAGCTATTAGAAATTTTCACCAGTTTCATTCTTTCCTCCTCTTTCTTCAGAAATCTGATGATAGCTTCATCAGAGAAAACCCTATCCCTGAAAAATTTGTGTCCATCAGTGGACATTCCAGTCACTTTAGTTATAAGGTTTTCATCGAGCTCCACTTTCCTACCAAAAAGGGTAAGTTCCTCATAATTCCAATTCTTCTCAAAATGCTCAGTAGCCTTCTGATTCGACCCATGGAGTTTTTCTAGAAAAGGGAGTAAACCCCCGCTTTTAACTTTGTTCCATGCTTTAGTATTTCTAGTATGCATCTCAAAGTTGTGAGGCTCAACTCTTTTCCTGTCTCCACCCATTTTGGCAAGCACAGTGGGGTAGACAACGACAAAATATTTACTAGAAATGGTCTTTCCAAATCTAAGAGCCCACAAAGAATGCCAGGCAACCTTACAGATTAAGCAACTAAGCTCGATAACATACAATTTGATGATTGTGATGTAATTACACCATCCTAACATCATTAATGAGGTGACACACTTCTTTCCCATGTGACGCATCATAGTTCAGTAAGGCCTGGAAATTTACGCTTAGTTCACTAATATTTAGCCAAGTGTGTTGTCCTTCGCTCCTAATCCCTTCATTCGCAAAAAAATCTACCACAACATTGGCTTCTCTATAGGCATGTGAAATCTTTATATTATCAAACTTGGCTAAAGTCAAGATAGCATCATCAATCCAAGACTTAATAGTCCACGAGGGGGGGACCTACCTAAAAGACAATCAATAATATTTTTGGAATCCCCTTCAAGCCAAAATTTTTTAAAACTTAGACTATGGGCCAAATTTATAATATGAAAAGCTCTAGCAGCATTAGCCAGGTGATTGGTTTGAGATCCAAGAGGGGTGGCAGTCACACCTGAAAGTTGCCAAAGGAATCCCTTATGACTCCACCACAACCCGCCACCCCAAGATTACCTTTTTCTGCTCCATTGAAGTTGGCTTTGACCCATCCATTAGGCGGAAAAGACCAACAAACACCCTCTCTATTATTCTTAGCTTGTTTAGGGACACTGGGAAAATCAAGACTTATATTCCATTCCTTAGCAACCTTAAGATCATAGGATGAGTGAGCTGCTTTCTCGGAGTTGCTTACCTTCTGCGAAATAGCATAGACATTTTCTTTCAGAAATCTGATTATTTTATCAAAAACAATATCCACCGGTGCTTCTTTATCTCTGTAAATTCTATTGTTTCATTCTTTCCAAAGACCCCAAGCAACATGAGGGAAAGAGAAATCCCACAAGTACTGAAGAACAGGATAGTGAGTTGGGGCTTTCCATTGAGAGAAGAAATCTTCAATAGAGAAGGGAAAAACCCAAGATAGTTGCCAGAAATGGATGATTTTTTCCCAAATTGAGGTAGCAAAAGGATAGTGAAGAAACAAATGACTCACTGACTCTACCTCCATCTTGCAAAGAAAACATCTATTTGGTATTTGAAAGCCACGCTTGTAGAGGTTATCAACCGTGAGTACCTTATTTTTGAGAAGGATCTAGAAAAAAGATGTTGATTTTAGGGACCAGATGTTTGAACCAAGCCTTCAACTAGAAAGGGGGAGAAGCCTAGAAAGAAGTAAGCCCAGAAAAAGCAGACGAAATAGAATAATTTCCTGAGGGATCATCACTCCAAACAAGATGATCTTCCATCTGATCAGGGTAGAATCTGACGGCTAGAAAAGAAGACTGAATAGGAGCAAGAGCCTAACTGACAAGGAACAAATCCACCCATTTTCCATCCACACGATATTCTTTCACATATGAACCAAAAAGAGCTTTGCAATTCTCAGCCCATCTGCTAAAGGAGTCAATTTTTATAAGGAGCTCATTAAACAACCATCTGTCCTCCCAGAATTTTGTTTGGTTTCCACTTCTAACCTGCCAACCCACTCCAAATTCAATAACTTTTCTTCCATTAATCAAATTATTCTAGCAGGTTGAGCCTCTTGGAAGAAGATGGTAATTCTTCAAAATAATAAAGGATCTATTACATTCCAAATATTTGATTGCAAGGATATCAGTCCATTCCCCCGAGGATGAAAATATTCTCCAAATTTGTTTAGCTAGAATGTTAACAATTATGATTTTTCTAAGACCTAAACCTCTAACCTTTTTCCGTCTGCACACCAGATCCCATCCTATTAGAGGCAGTGTTTTTTTTTCTTCAACAACTAACCAAAGAAATATTTTTTGAATCTTTTCAATAACATCCACAAACTTAGCAGGGATTTTGAAGAGGCTTAGAGAATAAATTGGAAAATTCTGAAGAGTAGCTTTGAGGAGTTGAATTTTACCCACTTGGATTAACAGAGCTCCTTTCCAGCCAACAAGCTTCTTACTGAACCTCTCAAGCAATAATATCCAAAAGGATTCTTGGGGTTTAAGGCTTAAGGGTAAGCCAAGATAGGTGGTAGGCAAGGATTCCACCCTATAACCAAGGATTTTGGCGATTTTATTGTCTGTGAACATGAGTGTTAAAGAATAAAAGAGATCTTTTTTGTTTATTAATCATCTGTCCTAATGCAATGATCTTTGTTGTTAATGAAATTTACTTCTTTTGTATACATGGAATGAAATTCATTACTGAATTTTCCTTTTTAGCATTTATGGAAAGATCTTGAACTATACATCCTTTGCTTTTAATATACTTGGAATGTAATAAGTTTTCCAAATTATGTGGTTTTAAGAACATCACCTATCGAGAGTTACAAATTAACAAATGATAGTTGTGGGAGTATATAATTTATAATCATGAAAGGTTGAAAATTGTCATTGCTTATGGTTTAGGACATAGAACAACAATCTTCTTCACTCTCATTCAAGGAAACCCTAGAAATCTCAACCAAAGGATGAAGTAGGGGAAAGAGATCTTGCAATAGGGTGTCCTAGGGACTGATTAGAAACTAAAGAGGGGTTCACCACCAATCTAGGGCTTGGGAAGACTAATGAAATGCAAGATATAATGTTTAAACGTAATGTAATCCAAAACATTACTGAATGACCTAAAAATGAATGTAAATCAGAACATAAAGCTAAGAGATCAAAGGTATACACCTAGAAATCTATAGAAGCCTGAATGAGGACTTCAAATGCTAAAAAAATTAAATTTAATACTTGTTGGGACTCATACGCTAGTCTAGGAGATTTAGTCCTAGATTAGGGTTTCTATGCAAGAACAAAAATCTAACAAAGATATGTCTAGAACTCTTGAAATCTCTAAATTTCACTGTACTGGGACTCATACACCAAAAGTGGCATATCAATCCAATTAGGATTTTTGGAAAATCAGCACCAGAATCTACTCTTCAATCCCTACTCTGCCTTCTTAACTTGGTTTCTGAATCTAAAAGTGAAGTTTCTACTATGTAAATGTTCTATAATGATCTTGTGAGTAAGGTGACAACTTGAATGACTTAACAACTTTAACAACTTCTTTCCAAACTTTCTCTTCATTATGTATTCAACCTAGATCTACAAATCACACATGAAAGAGATGGGAAAATGTTGTTTTGTTAGTGGAAATGGATTTTCCTTAGTAAACCTCCATTTTGGTAATCAACCCTTGTAATGAAATCTAATAAGATAAAGGGATGATGAATGAACAAAATGTAATGTTGCAACTTACCAAACCCTAGCAATAAAAGTCTGCAAGCATGTATGAAGTGGCTCAAATGGATGTAGACCTTGACTCTTTCTTGAATGTGATAGATCTTGAATTAAATGCTATCTCTAGGGTGATGGAATTTGAAATCTAGAGAAAAAAAAAACAAATAGAGACATGGAAATTATATATATTCATCACAAATAAACATTACAAATATTTTTTGAGTTGCTTCTCATTCATAGACAAACAATACAAAGGTTGAGTTGCTTCTTAAACATCTTAACAAAGCTTCTTGAGATCCCTATAGATGTTGCTCCTTAATAAACAACATTGCATACCATTACAGTCTAACAATTGCTTGAGCTTCTATTCATTGAAAACTGTTCTACCATTACATTCTCCTTATATAAATGAGATATTACAATGACTGAGCTTCAACTCATCCATACAACACCATTACATTCAACTATTACAACTTCTTATAGTTCTACAGAGATGGACTATTGAGAATGAGGATATACCAAAATAGACTGAACAATATATATTGAGTTAAGTAATTACATGGATGATAGATGATAGAGAATAAAATAATATATTTCATTACACCTAGAAAATGTGTGAAACTTGCAGCGAAATTAATATAATATCTTTTCAAATCTTTTAAAATATTATTTCAAAGTCTTTCTTCTTAATTTGTCTTCAATGCTGATACGAAGGCTTATATAGAGAATATAGGTTTATTTGGACTAGTTGGGATTATATTTCCAGCACTCTCCCTTAATCACAACTACAAAGTTCTTTCATTCATGCTTCTACATCTACAATCACCAAGTTCTATGGATTGAACGGTAGGAAATCCCAATTTTACATTGGGATGCTCTAACCACAAGGTTTGGCCTTCTTGTCAACAACCCATTGTAGGTGCAGGTGTGATAATTTTTTTCCCTCAATACCTCCCTTTGTGCTACACTGTTGGTGCTTAGGAGTCCTAACTTCAATTGACACTACTAGCCTCGTGTACATTTCTTACACAAACACATAATGCTATTGTATTCAACCATATTATTTCCTTACAAATTGTATGACTTCACTTATCTTCCCTCCTTTGATCCTATGATCATTTATCAGCTCCACTTTCATATCTTAGTTGTCATTCCTTTCCTCTTTTCATATTCAATAATCCTTTGTTCCTCAACATCTACCTTTGTTCTGAACTTCTTGTCTTGGTTGAATCCTTCTTTAGAGTGGCTAAAGCTTTGGGACGATTCTTTAAACACTCCAAATAAAAATATGTGAAAACAACAAACCTTTCCTCCAACAACAATAGCTGTACTTTGGTCATTTCCTCCTCATTCCACTTGGCAAGTGAAAAACTTATTTTAATGTGATAGTTATATTTTTTTTCGGTCTATCATTTAACCCATATGCCAACCATTTCCATCCTTTGCATCTTCCATAATCCTTTCCATAGAAATCGATATTTCTCCCTCTCTTAGTCTATTTCTTTAATTGGTGTGGATCTATTTGAAACCTCTATTTTACTGATATAGGTAGTTGCTTCAATAGACTTGTCACTTAGATTAATTAAAACTTGCAGCTCGACCTTCACTTCCTCTACAAAGGAAACTCTTTTGGGAGGTGGCTATAATTTTGATGGACTTCACCTTATTTTCTAAATAATGACTCCAAATCTAAAACTCATGATCTAAAAAACCTTTTGGAAACAACTACTTCTATCCTTTAATGAACCAAGCTTCTATAGCTATAACTGCAACTTCAATGCCTTTCCTATGAACCTTTCAAAATTGGGCTAGATTTTGAATGACCACTTGAGATCACCTTGGCGTCTCTCTTTGTTTTAAAAAATATAATGCAAAACATTCTTCTTATCTACTATCTTCTTTTCTTTGACAATAGTAGATTCTCAGTCTTCAACAACTGCTGGGTCACTACTTCCTTTGCTCTCTATTGGATCTTCTCAAAGTTTTACAAATACAACTTAACTCCTACTCTCCTTGGCTCTAATACCAATTGATGGAGTTTGAAATGGAAAGAAAATAAGAAAAAATAGGCACATGGAATTTTTATATTCATAAAAAAAAAACATAACAAAGATTTTCTAAGCTGCTCCTCGGTTCATAGACAAACAATACAAAGGTGGAGTAGCTGCTCAAACATCATTACAAATCTTCTTGAGATTCTTGTAGTTGATGCTCCTTGACAGACAACATTACATACCATTATAGTTTCACAATTGCTTGATCTTCTGCTCATTGAAAAATGTACTACTACTACATTCTCCTTACAACAATGAAACATTACTAAGACTAAGCTTCAACTCATCCATACAACACCATTACTTTTGACTATTACAACTTCTAATAGCTCTGTGAAGCTAAACTCTTGAGAGCGGGTACATACCAATAAAGACTTGACAATAAATGGTGTGTTTAGCATTTACATATGACAGACAATAGAGAATAAATTAATATATTTCATTGCACCTAGAAAACATCTTAATCCTATAGAGGAATTAATATGATATCCTTTCAATTCTTTTTGAATCTTATTTTAGTCTTTCTTCTTAATTTTTCCTCAATGTTGATATGAAGGTTGTCACAGAGAAGACAAGTTTAGTTGGAGAGTAGTTGGGATTATATTTCCAACATAGGGGACAAATTCTTGTGGGTTAAGCCTCATGAGAGACCCATTTGACAACTATGCTAAAGGTCAACAAGTAACAAAAAAACATGTAGGCATTTTAGAATGATGATGCAAAAATCTTATACTTTAAGTAATGCATCAATCAAAATTCTCTTATAAGTACTCTTTGAATGCAAATTGTTTTTCAATGAATGTGTGATGTCCTTGCTTATAAAATATTACCATAATTAAAATAAGAACATAGGAATAATGTGCAAATATATATTATGTATTTAATTGACTTATTATGCATAATGAAATGTATAAAAGATAACAAACTTTGAATTTGAATTTGAATTTCATGATTTCAAAAGTTGCATTTGCAAATGTAAGATCAATCTTACACCCACAAAATTGACTTACGATAAGAGAGAAGTAAAAATACTTAAATAGAAAGGGTAAAAGAAATATTAGATAAATGAAAATATGTTCAAAATTACATAAGGTTTAGTCAAATATATAAAAACGTGTACGTTGAGCCAAGTAATCGCTTAAAACGGTCAGCGTATAATACACTGTTTTGGATGCATGTTGAAAACCTATGCATATAATACTTTTCTTCCTATTCACGGCAAAACCTATGAATATAGACACATGATCACTGGTACACCACCTATTTTTGACAGCCATTACCCAATCTGAAATTCAGTTACCCATGAATATCTACTGAAATCTGCAAGATAAAAACGGTGCCTCGTTAATCAATCAAAATATATTGGATTCAATCAAACTATGAGAGAGAATCACGCGTTTAGAAAATCATGGCTTCAAAATAAGTCTTCTGCATAAACTTGGTTGGAAAGTGACACCAAAGAACCATTTGGCTTTATGACCGCATGGCGTTGAATTTCTGTGAGAGTACGTTAAACTTCTGAACGGTCGCCTAAGATAATGAGAAGAAATGTCGCAGTTGTTTCGTATACGTCTGAAAAATTCCTGCTCCTTACATTAATGTAGAATAACGATGGTCTTCATCGTTTGAACTTATCAATATCTGTGATTCGTTTGAGCAAATTCTGGTACAGACAGATATGGGAATATTATTTTCACTACAATGATTTCTTATCTTTATAAGGAAAAGCGAAAAAACAAGAAAATTCTAGGTGAAATGAATTGAATATGTGCATCAAAGTCTGACCTGTATAACTTCTGGACATCATGCTGAAACAGGCAAACGAATTACTGTTTTCAAATTCGTTTCTTCCTGCTGAGTTTTATCCCCATTACTCACTTCCTCGTATGTTGTGGGATCAGATCCAAGTGGTTCTTCATTCGTATTGAATCATTATTGAATTTGAACTTTTCAATGTGTGCAATGTTTTTCATCTGATTTCTCTTTCACATTATAACAATATAATAGCTCAATGAATGTATTTTAAATGGAAATGTATAAATATATTCAGCGTAGATCTCAAGGCTATATCTTTGGATAAATCAGGAGTTCAAACTTGATACTTAATGAAAGAGTTAAGGTTCAAACCAAATCCTTGGAATAAATATTGTTTCTCTTCTCAATATTACAATTAAACGATCGATGCATTAGCAAGTCATATTAATCAAATAATGAAATCAACAATTTCTTATGAAGACTTCTTATTTTAATATTTTCTCAATTGTGTTTCCATGGACAATAAAAATTCCTTCTAGAAAGTAGAACAAATTTTCAAAAAAATTGTTATTTTCTTTGGCTTTTGATTGTATACCACATTCTTCTATGTGATTGCAAGTCTATTAGAGGCACATTTTGCATAATTTAGTACTAACGAGGTTTTTGCATCATACCCCACTTAATTTTCTCACTCCACTATTTTCTCTTCTCACATATATTGTGTTTATATGAAAAAATGAGCATGCAAATGAACTAAGTTAACTCATTTATTCAATGATTAAATGTAACACTCATATTAAGCAAATGGCTAGAAAATATTGATGGATTCAAATAGAGTTCTCATAAAACTAACTCTTGTTGTACCAAAAAGAGATGGTTTTGCTCAAAGATTATGGGTGGGAGTGCTCTTTATAGCAACTTAAGGTTGCATTTGAGTTGTTTAATGATCTTGCTAGGGTAGTCTCTAATTTAAGTTTTTTGAGAAACTAATTAATAGCTACGATTAAAAGATGAAATAAATGGTTTATATCGGTTGAAATCCATGGAGAGATGAGAGGATTACAAGTCTCAGCACTAGGTTAGAGGAAATGAAGGGAGATTTATTGAGGAGAAAAATGAGTGTGCATATTCTCCTTAGGAAGATTGGGTGGAAAAGATATAAAGGGTACATGGGAATACCCTTGAGGTATGGGTAAGTCCTTTTACCCACATGACATGGTACCAAGGCTATGTCATATGTATGAAGGCCCATGTATTTTGTACATAGGACCTATACCTTTGTATACCTTACAAGAATGTGCATGATTTTAGTGGAGTTAAATATGATTAGGTTAAGAAAGTAGGGAATTAAGGAGCTAAATATTCTTAGCCCACTCAATGAAAAGTAGAGGAATATATAGAGTTGAGTAAAAAAAATGTATCTATATAATTTTTTGGATGATCATGTGAAACTTTTTGGAGAATTCCAAAGATGAAAGAGCATGAAACAAAATTTCACAAGTGAAAAAAATAAACACAATTTAATATTTCTATAAATATAAAAAATGAATAGTTTATAATATAATGATGAAGCCTTGCATATATAAGCAAGGTAGATGACGTAAGAATGTAGGTTTGAACAACTAACTAACCCTCCAAATATGCAACACTTGTGAGATCACTTGAAAAATGTGTGAGAATGTGTCAATAGGTGTCTAAAACAATGATAACACATGTCTCAAGACTATGAAGTGAGGAAAAAAAGAAACCTAAGTAAACTTAAGTTATGAGTTTGAAAAGGTCAATCATAGAAAGGTGATTAGCTAACAAGGTAAATAATGATCCTATTTACAATAACACCCTCTGTTAAGTGTAACTTAGGGAGTAATTTATTCAAGAGGGTGAGTCTTTGCTACTAGGCCTTGCTAGATAATCATGTATAAATTTCTCATACAATGAAATAATGGAAAAAACCTAGTGGGAAATTTAAAACCCCTCTCCAAAAGAATAAATATGTAATGAAATAATGTTTACAAGTGAAGAATATAGGAGTCATGATGACCCCCCAAGGACTACTTATATCACATAAGTACAAGAAATGTTCCCCCCATAGGAGAGAAAATAAAATACTATGGATCCCCCACATAAGATCATAGAATCTAAAATGTTGAATGATGCCTAAAGAAGAATGCAAAATATGATCCCTAAATGTCAAACCAAATTTCTTCCTCATGAAAGAAAAATAGGTGCATGGTATCTTCCCATGTGAGAAGAATGAAATCTCTAAGTGATACATAAGATCCAAAGATAATGTGCAATATTTGAAAGTTGCTCAAATTCTCCATGCAAATTATAATGTATAACATAAGAAAAATATGTAGATGAGTTGACAGCAAAATTGATGTGGCTATCCTCAAAGGTGTGTACCATATTTATAAAATGGGATTAACTAAAGAAGTCTGATATGCCTTGTAAGTAATCATCCCAATCAATTGTAGCGATAACACAATAGCGAATATCTTGATATCTTGAATCATGAGAAATCAATGGTGTGGGAATGCTCAATATTGAAGAATTAGAGTATGAAGGAGCTATGATGTCATTGTAAGGTAAAGGAATTGATTACAAGGATAGAGTTCTAAGGTTCAAATAGCCAAACTGTATATCCTTATGCATGATGAATGTGTTAGCATCATCTATACTCAAACCATCATCAAAGTTAGCAAAATGAAAGGAAGAAAAGGAGTATAATCTTGAACCATGATGAGAATGACCCATGGCAATGATGTCACTACTCTACAAATCTTTGATGATCACATAAAGTGGTGTGAACTAAATTATTTTTCTTGTTTCACTATGTGTAGTCTGATAAATAGAAAGAAGATTATTAGACAAGGAATGCACTTAAAATACATAATTGAATGTTCCTTCTCCAATTTCAATAGATTTTTTTCCAAGAACTAACATACAAGTGTTATTCAACATCAATATTGGTTGGAATGAGTAAGGTTCAATACAAAAATAAATTTTTATTGTTCAACATAAATTGCAAAGCCTAATGAGATTTTTCTTGGAGATCATTGAGAATTCTATGGAGACATTATGGGAATCATCAATCTCTTTGGATCTTGTGTATAATTTAGAGACCTTTTTTACTTCTTTTTGTATGTTCATATTAGGAATGGGAATATTACTTGAGCACTTCAGTGATTCGCCTTCTTCCTAAGGGGAAAAATGTGGTTCAACAATAATGGATTCTCTTCAACATACTTCATCGAGCATCTATGCACACTACAACATATCTTATGGGGGGCTTCCAAGTTTCTCTTTGTATCTCCTATTTTGCGGAAATTTATTGTCCACGTGTGAGAGAAGTTGTCGTAGGGGGGTCATGATATAAGTCCTTCTTCACTTGTTTTATTTTTCATGCATTTTTTTTCTCTATTTGGAGAGGAGTTTTTTCCCACATGGGTTTTCTCCTTTACTCCATCTTATGAGAAACTTTTGTACATGGATACCTCATCTGGCTAGTAGTCGGGACCCATTTCTACATACCCACCTAGGCTATGCTTAAGGGGGGGTGTTAGTGTATTCTACACTAGTTAGGTGTTGGAGTTTACCCTTGACTCATTCCCCATGAGGTGTCAAGGTTTCTCGAGGTGACTTCAGAAGTGTCAAATCCCTCTCAACATATCTCCCTTGCATAGACAAGAGCAACTCACCACCACTATAGGATGAGGATTCATCTCCTCAATCCATGGCATGTGCAACTCACCACCATTGTAGGATGAGGAATCCTCTCCTCAATCCATGGCATATGATTTCCTATTCTTGTGGCATGAGTTTTCTCATCCTCATCCTTCACAATGAGGGTTTGAGTTGATTGTTAACTCTAAGTTGAATACAATTTTCTGCATTGTTCATGTGCTTGTTTCTTATCTCCTAGATCTTCCTAGTTTCTAATACATATCATATTTTTTCCCCTAACAATTTTAATCTCAAAAAGAAGGAATCTAGTATATGACACATTGCACCCTAGACCAAGACTTTTGGCTCTAAATTTGAATATGTTAGTGTCAATAATTTATTATTTGAATTTTTAATTTTAATTCTCAACAATCAACATTTGATTTTTAGAAAATTAGAAGAATTATTTATAAATAAAAACTATTTTCACCATTTTAATCCTAAGAACATCTAATGAGAAGAAACATTGTATTTGAGAAAATTGAGCATCTTAAGAAGCACTCAAGAGTATTCAAGGGTAGAAATATCAAAATTATTGTAGCATTTCACCATTGAAGTATTGAATGTCATATGTTATGTAAGTTTTGTTCATGTTTGTATACATTTTTTTAGTACTAACAATTATAGCTATTCATATTGATTCAAGTTAAAAAACAATAGATCCTTAAAAGTGACAAGTTTTCCTTCATTCTATCAAAGAGATTGGATCTATGAAGTGAGTTGTAAAAAAATTTCAATTAATTACTTGTTTAGTACTAGCCTCTATCCAACCAAGGATAAGCTCTCTTTTATATCATAATTTTCCATTGTGGAGGTAAGAATACCAACACAGGGTTTCACTTAGAAAATCCATTATACAACACAACCCTTTTCCCTCTGAAATGTGTGTAGGTTTTCAGATCTAAAGATATTTGGAGGAAGATAAAGGACTAATTTCTCATTTGCACATTCAAGCCTACAAGTTTTCAAGACACATAATCTAAATTTTCTCATCGGTAAACAAAGTTTTGATCCAAGAGAATAGAAGCTACAAAATTACTGACCTAAGGCTTGTGACATTAGATCATAAAAGATAGGAGCACAATCTAGGGTACACCATGCCCTAAACTACCCATTTAGGCTCATATTTTCACATAGGTGCATTTTTCTAGTTTGAATAATTAATATATTTACTATACTTAAGTGTAAATAGGTTGATGAGGCTAGACAACATATTGTCTAACTTAATGTGCAACTTCTAAGCCTCTTGAGGTTACCAAGTTGTTTGGTAAACCTCATGCACATAGCTTTTGAGGTTGGAAGACATTCCATCTCACCTAAAATGTCACTCAATTCTTGGCACACAAGGTTGATGACTTGGTCATAGAGGTTGTTGGTTTGCACACTCCAAGTGATCCTAAGGTTGACACCTATAGGACACATTTCTACTCACTTGTGCCATGTTATGGGGAACTTGTCGATCCATCTCATAGGTGTATTGTGTCATCCTTACCTATATATCCAAGTCTTTGTACTCATTACCATTTCAATCATCTAAATAAAATCTTGTGTATTGTTCATTTCTACATTGTGCATTTGTGCAACCTCAAATTTCCTTAAAAGGCACCATTCAAACTAGAGATTTGGACTTGACATTTAAGAGACATTCGTGAGCTAAATATCAATTCTATACATTTGAAAGGAGACATAAGAGCTCTTATATAGGTATCATAGTTCACAAGGAAGATTTGGGCATTGTGATTTATTTTTGTAGAATTTAAATCCCATATGCATCAGCCTGCATAACCATCCACTCTAGAATGTCTCTTACTACATGACCCACTAGAATCTATCCTTTTGTTAAAAGGCATTTTTTACAGTGCTAGTACATGGATTCCAATTTATTCTCATTAAAAACTTCTTCACTTGACTCCACCTCAACATTATTTTCCTCACCACTTGGTATGTAGTACTCTTCACTTTGCATGCAAACACTGAAAATTGCTCAACTATAGTATATTAAGTTTTTACATTAATGGTTTATAAAAATTTATTGCCATTTTTCAATAATTTTTTTTTTTTTCAAAATTTGATTACAAGTAACTTTAAAATTTTAAGGAGAATGAATTTTTTTCCATTGTTAAAAATTTGTAAAATAGGAGTAATTTTTTATTTTGCAATCAATTTGGCGAAAGGAAGTGTATGGGGGGGGGTGAAACTTTTTCCTTAGTGAAAATTTTGTAAAAGAGAAGTCACTTTTATTTTTCATTGAATTTGGAAAAAGGAAAGCATATAGGGGGAGGTTGATTTTTATTCCCTAGTTAAAAATTTGTGAAACATTGATTTTAGGACATGAAATGCTTGCTCTCTTCCTAAGTTTTTCACCTAGAAAGAGAGAGATTTAGATCCTAAAATGCTTAGTGTTCATTCAAATTAGGACATATGTGATATGATATGATGTAAATTAACTAAAATAAATGATATTAACTAATTAAAATGATCTAAAATGAATGCAAAACTAAGATTTATGCTTTGTTTGAAAACATAATGTGATATACAAAAATGAACTAGAAATGAATGCAAAACTTAATAGAAATGAATCAAACTGAAAGTGTGCACCTGGGATATTGATGAAGGTTGGAAAAGACAACTAAAAGGATATTGATACTAAGATTTAATCCTAGTGGGACTCATTTTCCACTCTCGATGAATCATTCCCAGTTCTAGATGACTATACTAGAGCCCGTTTCTGGCAAAAGGGTACTCAAAAATGGAATCTATAGTTTTCAAATTGCTCAATCTGCACCTCCAAGTGTCCGGATCTGAAACTGCCAAATTCGGGTCTATAAGTGACTATTTGTTGATGATCTGGCTTGAATTAAGGGAAGAAGACTTGGATGAATTTCAAATTTAGTGTTAAATGATCTTCAAGCTTCCAAAGGACCTAAATCTTGCATACAAACAAGACAAGAAGAGAGATTGTTGATTGTTAGGGCATAAGGGTTTGCCTTGGTCAAACCCTATTTAGGTAATTAAACCAAAATGATAAAATAAGTGAATAAGACATGCAACAATGGAGTATATTACCTTGAAATGATGATTGATCTTGGATTTCTGCTCAATACATGTAAAATCAACCCTTGAATGCTTTAGAATGCTAACTTGAAGACTTCTATTGAAGAAAACCTCAACTTGCTTGACTTGTAATAGAAGATGAATGATGAATTGATGATGAGAGGTATAATAATGAGATAATATTGATATATGGATGGAAAATGAGATAGAAACACTTATTTATAGTCAATTGTGCCTTAGTACCTAATTATACTACATCATAGGCTAACATGTTGTGAAAATAAACTTCAAATTTCACCTTTTCTCACTCAAGGGTCAAAATGGGGGCCAACTAGGACTCATTCACCAAGCATGGTGAATGGGTTCCACAGGGGCCATTCTGACACCTATGTAGTGAAGGAGATAGGAAATAATGTTTAAAATGCTATCTTGTTGGGTATTTAATCAATTAAAGCCTTGGGACACACAATATGGTTGAAATAGGACTTATTAATGGTGATGTAAATGTTGAATAGGGCTTGGGACACATAAATCAATGTGAAAGTGTAATTAAATGCAATTTACAACACTAAAACAAGGTCCATATATCCTAGAAATGCTTAAGAACCAATGTGAATGTTTAATTCACACTACAACACTAGTTTGTTATTAAGTTCATATTAAGATCCTTCTATATTGATGGAATAATGTTATTAAATATGTTTTATAATGTTGAATTAGGGGAAAATAGGTCTATTAAGTCTAGAAAAGCATGAAAGCATCTTACAAGACTTTACAACACCTTTACAAGATGTCAATAAACACATGTTATTTGATTTGCAAGGGTCCAAGACCTAGTGTGGACAAATAAAATGCCTCACAACACTAGATTAGAGCCTTATTAAGTCCATTTAATCTCATGTCAAGCAACAGGTACAATTTTCAATGGCACAATTTGTAAAACAGGAGTCAGTTTTCTCTTTTGCAATGAATTTGTAAAAAGGGGGGGTCAACATAATGGGGGTTTGAATTTTATATTGTTTTCCTTCTTTTAGGTTTGTAATGTAACATAACTTAATCTTGTCTTGTTAATCAACATCATGAAAACAAACTTGTAGGAACTCAACAATAAATAAGTTTGTAAACACATTCATATAGAGTTCCACAAACTGAATGTTTGAAGGAAAAATAAATATTTATTGTACTTAAATTGAATTATAAAGTGTATTGGGGGTTGTGCCATCACAATAATAGATCCTCACGATTATCACCTCATTTGAGTGTGCCTTGGAGAACACCCTTTCTTAGTTTCTTGTACATCTCTATATTCCTTACACACTCTTGATGTCAGTTGTTCTACTTATAGTCTCTTAGCACTAAGGGGGGACTATGATGTGTTATTCTAATGCTTATTTCAATGAAGATGCAAATAAATCTTCTTTTTGGGAGGCCTCATGAACCTTCTATCTTAATCTCTTAAATGGGATGATATTTTAGTGGATCACATTTTGATATTCCCATACTCCTCATCATAGTACTATATGTATTATCAACTTCATAAAGTTTGATTAAATTTGTGTACATTGGCTGAGTATTTTTCGTATGTTTACTCATACAATGTTTTCTAACTCACATCTTGATCTACATCAAACTTGATGATTCATTGATTCCCACAAACACTAGTCCATCATCGACAAAGTTTACAACTTCTACATGCTTCAATATTTTTTTATCATCATTTTCCTATCATCAAGGGACATCTTTTCAGAAGGTCTTAGATCCTTCTAATTCTCTTTTTTGGAGAGGATTTTTTTCCTACTAGGTTTTCTTATTTTTCTCCATTTGTGAGAGAATGCATTGCACATGGGTACCTAGCATGGCCTCTAGTCAGGACCTATTTCATTTATATCTATTGCACTTTTGTGATCTCCCTAAGTATCACTTAAGGCGGGTGTTAGTGTGAATAGTTAATCTATTCACTATACTTAAGTGTACTTAGGTTGATGAGGCTAGACAACATCTTGTCTAATTGAATGTGGAACTTTTAAGCCTCTTGAGGTTACCAAGTTGTTTGGTAAACCTCATGCACATACTTTTTGAGGTTGGAAGATTTTCCATCTGGCCTCAAATGTCACTCAACACTTGGCACACTAGGTTGGCGACTTAGCCATAGAGGTTGTTGGTTTGCACACTCCAAGTGATCCTAATTTTGACATCTATAGGACACTTGTCTACACACTTGTGCAATATTATGGGAAACTTGTCAATCCACCTCATGGTCATTATAGGTGGATTGTATCATCCTTGCCTATAAATGCAAGGCTTTGTACTAATTATCATTTGGGTCATCTAAATGTGATCATGTCCATTTTTCATTTGTTCTTTTCTTTGATCTAGATTCCTAATTTCTCATAGATTTATGTCTTCCCTCTGCATTTCCGGATCTTGTTTTTGTCTTGCTATATTCAGTTTATTACAAATCATAATAGATTGTTGCATTTTCATAGTTTACATAGTTCATTGTATCATTCAAAATTAGTCAACTAACAATCATAAATCAACATATTACATCCACAATCGACCCCACATTCACAAGGGTTATAACCCTGATCCACCATTCTAACATTTTCTATTAGAATTTTTAGTCAAGCAAAATTGACATAACTTCTAATCCTTCAAATTCAATTGGAATAAATTTGATTTAGGACCTATATCCCTTTTCACAATCAAATTGTGGTTTTCAAAGATTAAAAAATTAAGATACTCAACTACTAATTCCTTTATCCTAAAAATACCAACAAAATATCACTAATGGAAGTTAAAAAAATATTTATATCAAACAATGATAATCGACAATACTTGTTAAATTTTATTATAAAATTAAACATCACAACAATATTATAGAAATTTTTAACGGTCTGTTCAAAATCTCTTCTTTCAAGGATATTGACTTCCTAAAATTTTGATAGTAGAAAATTGCCTAAATAGGACCCCATACAGCCATCAAATTGAGGCCCGTTGTGATAACGTGAAATTCCCGAACTGATTATTTTACACAAATAGTCGGTGTATAGTCTTTTCTGATAACGACAAGGGAAATATCCTATTCCAACGGAGGAAAGATGATTGAGTGGATTATTAACAATGTGGAGGCGTCAAACAATCAGTGTTTATTCACCCAAAAACAGTATTAAATTAGATCCAATACACACTGTGGTGAAACGTCTATCCATGCCAGAAAGGCTTTGTACCTACAGACGGAGCACCGCAGTGCTAGAAGGGAGTAGTCTAATGAGGAAATCCGTGAGGATTTTATTAGTTATTTACTTAATTACCTGCGCTGTTTACCTGATTATATCTTGGAAGCTTTATTCTCTGCGTCTCGTTCTCCGAACTTTTCCCCTGTTCGCTACTGTTGTTTTCGTAGCATCCTTTGTTTCAATCTTCTCTGCTTTTCTGCAACCTTATATGAATAAAAACAAAAACCGCGTCTCTGATTTTGAAACCCTAGAAGCCGAAATCCAAAGAATTTCCCAGCCATACTTGAAAATAACACAGGAAGATTTAGTTGAAGCAACAGCCAATTTTAGTGACAGAAAAATAATTGGAAAAGGCCGATTTGGAACAGTCTACAGAGGAATCCTCGCCAATGGTCAAACAGTAGCCATAAAAAGAATGAAATTTTCAGAGGATAAAGAATGTTCCCTAGAGCATTTTTTGTCAGAGCTGGAGATTTTGGGGCGGCTTCGTCACAGAAATCTTATGAGAATATTGGGCTATTTCTTCAATGGCCAAGAAATGATAATAGTTTCCAAATTCATGTCTAATTTTAGCCTGGATGTTCTGTTGCACGGCCCACTGGATTGCAGATTGGATTGGAAACAAAGATTGAATATAGCCGTTGGAGTTGCGCATGGGTTGGCTTATCTTCACCATGAATGCAAGAATATAATTGTGCACTGTGATCTGAAACCTGCAAATATACTTGTTGATGAACATCTGGAAGCCCATATCGCTGACTTTGGCGTAGCCAGGATTATGAACAATGATGAGCTCACGCCAAGCTCTTTAAGCGTTTGCTTTACTATTGGTTATACAGGTCCAGGTATAGTAATTTCTTGTTTTCTATTTAATTTTTTTCGTTATAAAATAAATTAATTTTATGTGTAAACGTATTTGATCAGAGAGAAAGTTGTAACTGAATTTATGCCAGGAAATATTGATTTAGCAAGATCTCAAAATTGTTAGATATGTAGAGTTGAACTCTAGGAAAAAGCTTGTCTTTTATTTCAATTTGTTTTTCATGAACAGGGAAATTAGTGCTTTTGACGCTTTACATCAAATTCTAAAGAGCCAACTATTAAGACAGAAATAGAGAAAACAAAACCAGAATAAATTACTAACAAGCAGCAGAAAAACAGAAACATAACAACAAAAATATAGCAAGCGTGGAGGTTTATCAGTTTCTTCCATTCTTCACCAGTGCTCTAAAATTTCTTTTTTTCGATAGAATGAAAATTGATGGGCATTTTCTTTTGCTGTAAATTTTTTATTTTAGTTTTTTTATACAATAGATTATAATTTATGTAAAAGTGGAGTTTTATAGTACAGTTTAGTAGATGTATATAGAAGTATTTCATATTTATATTCATGTTATTAATTATCTTTGAGTTTTTATGTGTTATTTAAATATAAAAATGGTTTAAAGATTAAATATGTAATAATAATATTACATCTGGTTTGCAAGTAAACTAAATCATTTATTATCTTATTTTTATTTGTACGAAATTATTGATCTGTTTAATGTTAAAAATAATTACTTTTTTATGTTCATTTAACTTTTTTATCTTCTTTTACATATTAATAGTTTGTACTTATCAATTATAAGTTCTGAAAAAGTTTTAGATTATTTCTTTTAACAACATAATATTATATAAAAACACTATGTTTAATTTTTTTTTTAGATTTTTTTTTAAATTATGTTTTTGAAACTTTTGTACTTATATTCAATTTTTTTCTATGTAGAAAGGGCATATCAAGTGAAGCCGTCTCCAAAAGCAGATATATATAGTTTTGGAGTTGTACTGTTGGAGCTAATTAGTGGTGTGAAACCAACAAGTTCAAGTTTAGTTGATAAGGGACTGACACTTTCACAATGGGCAAATAAGGCACAGAAAGAGAACAACTTGACAGAGCTCATTGATGGCTGCTTGCAAAATATTTATAAAGATAAGCAAGTTTATGTTGAAATGGAGAGAGTTATAAAATTGGGAATCATTTGTACACATGAAAATCCAAAAATGAGACCTGATATGAAAGATGTAGTTAAAATTTTGACAGACATAAAACAAAGAATTAGGAAGTTCAATATACCAATATCTGTATTAGCTGAACAAGAATTTCAATATTCTGAAATTCTAAGTGATTCTTCTATATCTTTATAACATGTAAAATATAAACCTCTTTTGTAAAATCTAATAAAATTTAAACTACAATTACTACTTCAATTCAAATTTATATAGTTCAATTTATTGAAATTTCAATAGTTATCCATTTTTTTTTTTTGCCTGTTGCGCAATGACCTACAGAAGACTTTTATGCAGACATATTCAATTCACTTCACCTGGCATTTTCATGTTTTTATCCTTTATTTATAAAGATAAGAAATCATTCAAATGAAAATAAAATTCCCATCGTTATTAAGTAATTTTCAGTCACTTTCCAACCCAGCTTGTGCATAAGATTTGTTCAGAAGGCCTGATTTTCTAAACTTGTGATTCTCTCTCCTAGTTTGATTGAATCGAATAAATGTTGATTAAGAAGGCACCCTTTAAGTGGATATTCATGGGTATGTGAATTTCAGATTGGGTAAAGGATGTCGACAGCAGGTGGTCTACCAGTGATTATGTATCTATATTCATATATTTTGCGTGTTTAGGAAGCAAAGTGTTAGACGCAAAGGTTTTCAAC
The DNA here is from genome assembly GCA_007258455.2 of Sequoia sempervirens. Lineage (NCBI taxonomy): Eukaryota > Viridiplantae > Streptophyta > Pinopsida > Cupressales > Cupressaceae > Sequoia > Sequoia sempervirens. Next base: position 47,149 of record VDFB02028047.1, read on the forward strand.
ATGTATCCAAAACTGTGCATTATATGCTGAACATTTCAAACGATTAGTGAGTCCAAAGTACACGTTTTTATATCTTTGACTACACCCTATTTATTTTTGCGCGTCTTCTCATTTCTTTTGGTATTTTTCTCACGATTTGTATCTAAGCATTTATTCTCTATATAAATGCTAACACTCTTTAGTCAGTTACATGTAAAATAAATAAATTACTATATTACATTTATTTGAAGAAATTAACGTTTTATCTTTGTTTATTTTTCTTTATAGATAATAATAAAATTACAGCTGATTTACAATTAGAATAAATAAATTATTATCTTATTTTATTTGTAAGATATTATTTCTTTAGTGTTATCTTTTTTTAGTTTTAAATTAGAAAGTTTTTTTCTAGTAATTTAATATTGTATTAAAAAAAATTATCTTTAAAACATTTTTTACTTTATTCTAAATTTAGTTCTTGGAATTTTTGTACTTATAATTAAGTTTTTCCTATTAACTGCAGCACCAAAAGATCAATCTATTAATGCCTTCCAAAGTTAACGGATCTACAGGAGGCAGTTAGTCCATGTCATGAATCCTTAGGGGAGCACTCACCATTTGCCAACAATCTCCTCCTTAGCGCAAGCCGAGGGGATTCGAACCCGACACCTTTGGCTTTGACACCAATTGTTGGCCCCACAATTGTGTTGCATCAAAATATTGACCTGTTAATGTTCAATACAACTACCAAAGTTAATGGATCCATAGGAGGCAGTTAGTCCATGTCACAAATCCCAAGCGGAGCGCTGACCATTTGTTAACATTTCCTTGTAGAAAGGGCATATCAAGTGTTGCCATCTCCAAAAGCACATATGTATAGTTTTTGAGTTGCATTGTTGGAGCTAATAAGTGGTGTTTATTCAAAAAAAGGGATTGATAGTGGTAAAAAAAGGGGCAAAGAGAGAACAATTTGATAGAGCTCATTAATGATTGTTTGAAAAATGTTTATAAAGAGAAGCAAGTTTATGTTGAAATGGAGAGAGTTAAAAAATTGGGAATCATGTTTACATCTAAAAAAGGGGCTTGCCATGAAAGATGTAGCTAAAATTTTGATAAACATACAACATAGAATTATGGAGTCCAATATACCAATTTTTGTACTAACCGAACAAGAAGTTTTAATATTATGAAATTCTAAATAATTCTTCTATATCCTTTAAACATGTAAAATATAAAATTCTTTGATACAATCTAATAAAATTTAAACTAGACACTTATTATTTCCTATTTACATTTATATAACTCAATAGATTAATAAAAATATCAATAATTATCTTAATACAATAATGTACATCATTTGAAAAAGAAAATGATCCACAACGAAATTATAAACATCCAACTGTAGAACATTTATATCTAGATTTAATTAATTGGTTTCTACAAAGACTGCGGACCAAAGACTTCCGTAGAAGGTTTATTCAGGTGATTGTGCGCGTATGAATTAAAGGTTGAATGTCAATCATGATGACTATTTATTTCTCATCCAATGGTAAAATATTCCTCTTGTAAATTCTTTGCAATATTATTATACATTTTATGACTATCATTATTGTCACTGATTTTCTCTTCCTTTGGTTTGATCGGATCAACTTTGCCGTCCATTAATAATAAAATATTCTACTGCTATATTCAGGTCAAGTTTTGAGAATTCAGACGATACGTTACAGACACTGGTGAAAAATCGACAATAATAAAATATACATGATATAACTTTGACAGGAAGCATTATTTTATATTTCCTCCCTTAAGATAAGTAAGGTATATATTAATTATTTGATTATCGAATCAAATAATACTTAAATAATAAATCTCTATTATAATATAAATATTATATTTAATTGTATTTATTTTGTAGAAATAATTTTTTTATAATAATATAAATTAGTTATTGAAAAACATATGCATGACATCATATCAATTAGTAGAGATATGTTAAATATATCTATTAAAAATTGAAAAAAAAATAATTTAGAATTATTTTATTTATTTTAAAATTATTTTATTTAAAAAATATATTTTATAATTTTAATTTTTATGTATACAATTTAGAACTACTTTATTATATTGAGAGGTACTCTTAGTGGTATCAAGAAGTTTCATGTCATTACCATACATAAAATCTAAAATAATGTCAACACATGTTTATAGAAGATAATTATAAAATTATTTTTTTGAATTTTATAAAAAGAACTAAAATAGATAGATATTGATCTCTCCACTACTTTCAAACAAGAGAATTACAACATGATGAGTAAGCATATATCTAAGTCAAAATTTATCATTTCACTAAGTTGTCAGTAGTAGGAATCCTACACTCAAAGTCATCAAAAGGTTGAACTTGCTCAATAATACCTTTAGAAATTTGAACTTTAGTAGATGAAATAATTAAAAAAATATGCCATCATCTTTTTTGATGAATAGGCATATATTTATATTAATAATAGAGATAGAAATACATATTCACCAAAAAAAAAAGGGTGGTAAAAAGGCACACCTCGAGAGTCACATGGGCTGAGACTAGAAAACAAGAAATATTAAAAAAAAAAAAAAAGGACATCAGGTGGCCAAAGTAGTGCCAGCAGAGGGTAGAGATTCCATGTCATCCATTTTCTTTGCCCATACATTAGCGAGGTCTGGAGTGATGTCAGGGGGAGCCCAACCATCCTCATAATTTTCATTTCCTTTTCCTTTATCCTCATGGTGAAGTGAGATTGCTAAGTCTAAACGCGAGAGCCATTTTGTAGTATCCAATTAACAAGAACTACCACCAATAGCATTACCAATGGGCTACCTAGAAGTGCCACCACTACTCCTTGCCACCCCTCAAGAAGGCCACCCATGGTTAGTCCACGGAGGATGAGAAAGCGACCACCAAAGAGGGTGAGAGCCATGGCAAGGAGGAACCTGAGAGTGGGGGAGAGCACAACCACTCCACCACCAGCCCCATGGGGGTGACCAGTTGTGGGAAGAGGTGGCTAAAGAAGTCATGTGAGCCACAGTACATGGGGCATAGCCCCAATGGTCCAGAAGGACCTAGAGGTGAGAAACTTCAAGCACAACTTTGTTGGCTTGCACTTGAATCTACAAAAGTACATTAGAGAAAATAATTGCTTTAGAATATAAGGATACATATTTATCAATCTAGTTGTGAGGAAATATATAGGCATTTCTATCTTTCCAAATACTGAAGAGGATTTCCAACTTGAAAGTGTGAAAAATTTGGGTATACTTTGTGGGAAGCCTAGGAGAGTCACCCAGTAGAATCATATGCCAAGAGAACTTGAACAACTGAAAGAAGTCATGAATACAATTCCACAAGTGTTGAGCTTTGGTACAAAGCAGAAAAGATGTTTAAACAACTTAGCCTACCCATACAAAGGGCAACAAGGCTCATAGACCCCCAAGTGGGAAAGCCAAGACCCCATAGGTAAGCCTTGGAAAATCATACACTTAGAAAAGTGGGTGAGCTTTGGATCAACACTTATAGTCCATGTGACAAAAAACCTTTTACACCAAACAAACACTAAAGACTGGAGGTGACATCTCTAGTTTAGATTGTCAATCATAGGAAAATGGGGTGAAAGCCACTAATAACCAAGTTGAGGTTGGTAATTCCTTAAGGAGGTGTATAGGTACCATTTCCAGTCCTTTCACTAGGAATTGGTGGCATGAATACCCACCTTATGAAGCATATAATCCATAATGGCATTCATTAGATCATCATAGGTTTCATGGGTTTTGAAGACTATAATGAGCATAGAAAGCCTCCCATGACATAATACACATTGTCAGTCTATGAAATAAGTGTTATAGGGTATCGATACCCTTATTGTGAAATGTAAGGGCCTTGAGCCATGGAATCTTGGCCAAAGGCTGACCAACACTAGTAAAAATGGTGACGACCACATGTTCTGCTGATTGAGTGAGATCCCATCATGAAAACAAGAGCTAAACTAGCAAATCCAAGGCTTAACTTCTTCCCAATCTCTCCAAATGCTCTTGGCCACGAAGGTTCCCATAATCAGGGCTAGTTCCCTCATATCTAGAAAGGTTTGAAAGCCAATTCCCTTCCAAGAATGTCTGTGCATTGGAAAGTTAGAATGAACACAATGCTTGAGGAGAATTTTCTAGGTCTCGTCACTAGTAAGTTCTCTAATAATCCATTTGACACAAAGAGCAATCCCTTGTCATTGAGTGGAGAGAAAGCCAAGCCCACTAGAGTCCTTGGGTAGGCACCAAAAATCCTACGCAAGGCGATGATAAGCTTGCTATTCATCAGCGAGAGAAGATTGAAAGGCAGAAGGAATGCCTAGAAAGAAAATGATTTTGTTGGGAGCAATCCACTTCCATATTCAGGTCAAGTTTTGAGAATTCAGACGATACGTTACAGACACTGGTGAAAAGTCGACAATAATAAAATATACATGATATAAATTTGACAGGAAGCATTATTTTATATTTCCTCCCTTAAGATAAGTAAGGTATATATTAATTATTTGATTATCGAATCAAATAATACTTAAATAATAAATCTCTATTATAATATAAATATTATATTTAATTGTATTTATTTTTTAGAAATAATTTTTTTATAATAATATAAATTAGTTATTGAAAAACATATGCATGACATCATATCAATTAGAGAGATATGTTAAATATATCTATTAAAAATTGAAAAAAAATTAATTTAGAATTAATTTATTTATTTTAAAATTATTTTATTTATAAAAATATATTTTATAATTTTAATTTTTATGTATACAATTTAGAACTACTTTATTTATATTGAGAGGTACTCTTTGTGATATCAAGAAGTTTTGTGTCATTACCATACATAAAATCTAAAATAATGTCAATACATGTTTATAGAAGATAATTATAAAATTATTTTTTTGAATTTTATAAAAACAACTAAAATAGATAGATATTGATCTCTCCATTATTTTCAAACAAGAAAATTATAACATGATGAGTAAGCATATATCTAAGTCAAAATTTATTATTTCACTAAGTTGTCATTAGTAGGAATCCTACACTCAAAGTCATCAAAAGGTTGAATTTTCCCAATCATACCTTTAGAAATTTGAACTTTAGTAGATGAAATAATTAAAACAATATACCATCATATTTTTTGATGAATAGGCATATATTTATATTAATAATAAAGATAGAAATACATATTCACAAAACTAAAAAATGGGTGGTAAAAAGGCACACATGAGAGTCACATGGGCTGAGATTAGAAAACAAGAAATATTAGAAAAAAAAGAAAAAATAAAAGACATCAGGTGACCAGAGCAGTTCCAGCATAGGGCAGAGATTCCTTGTCATCCATTTTCTTTCCCCATACATTAGCGAGGTCTAGAGTGATGTCAGGGGGAGCCCAACCATCCTCATAATTTTCATTTACTTTTTCTTTATCCTCGCGGAGTGAGATTGCTAAGTCTAAACATGACAACCATTTTGTAGTATCCAATTAACAAGAACTGCCACCAAGAGCATTACCAGTGGGTTGCCTAGAAGTTCCACCACTGCTCTCTGCCACCCCTCAAGAAGGTCACCCAAGGTCAGTCCACGGAGGATGAGAAAGTGACCACCAAAGAGGGTGAGAGCCATGACAAGGAGGAACCTGAGAGTGGGGGAGAGGAAAGCCACTCCACCACCGGCCCCGTGGGGGTGACCGACCATGGAAAGAGGTGGCCAAAGGAGGCATGCAAGCCACAGTACATGGGGCATTGCCCCAATGGTCCAAAATCACCTGGAGGTGAGAAACTTCAAGCACAACTTTGTTGGCTTACACTTGAATCTACAAAAGTGCATTAGAGAAAATACTAGAGAGGATTTCCACCTTGAAAGTGTGCAAAATTTGGGTATACTTTGTGGGAAGCCTAGGAGAGTCACCCAGTAGAATCATATGCCAAGAGAAAGGCTTAGGATTGAACAACCAAAAGAGGTCATGAATACAATTCCACAAGTGTTGAGCTTTGGTACAAAACCAAAAAAAATGTTTAAACAACTTAGCCTACCCACACAAAGGGTAACAAGGGTCATAGACCCCCAAGTGGGCAAGCCAAGACCCCACAGGTAAGCCTCAAAAAATAATATACTTAGAAAAGTGGGTGATCTTTGGATCAACACTTACAATCCATGTGACCAAAATCCTTTTATTCCAAACAGGCACTAAAGACTGGAGGTGACATCTCTGGTTCAAATTGTCAATCATAGGAAAATAGGGTGAAAGCCACTAATAACCAAGTCGAGGTTGGTAATTTCTGAAAGAGGTGTATAGGTACCATTTCCAATCCTTTCACTAGGGCTTGGTGGCATGAATACCCACCTTATGAAGCATATAAGCCATAATGGCATTCATTAGATCATCATAGGTTTCATGGGTTTTGAAGACTACAATGAGCACGAAAAGCCTCTCACGACATAATACACATTGTCAGTCTATGAAATAAGTGTTTTAGGGTATCGATACCCTTATTGTGAAATATAAGGGCCTTGAGCCATGGAAGCTTGGCCAAAGGCTAACCAACACTAGTAAAAAAGGTGACCACCACATATTCTACTGATTGAGCGAGAGCCCATCATGAAAACAAGAGCTAAACTAGAAAATCCAAGGCTTAACTACCTCCCAAGCTCTTCAAATGCTCTTGGCCACAAAGGTTCCCACTAGTTCCCTCATAACCAAAAAGGTTTGAAAGCCAATTCCCTTCTAAGAAGGCCTATGCGATGGAAAGCCAGAATGAACACAATGCCTAAGGAGGATTTTCTAGGCCTCATCACTAGTAAGTTCTCTAATAATCTATTTAACACAAAGAGAAATCCCTTGTCATTAAGTGGAGAGAAAGCCAAGCCCACTAGAGTCTCTGGGAAAGCACCAAAATTCCTAGGCAAGGCGATGATAGGCTTGCTATTGATCAGCAAGAGAAGATTGAAAGGCGGAAGAAATGCCTAGAAAGAAAATGATTTTGCTGGGAGCAATCCACTTCCAGCCATAGCGTTGAATCTAGTGAGGACTAGGAAATATGGAATTCATGTAGCATAAGGCTTTGTGTCAATTAATGGTGGAACTAGAAGTTAGGAAAAAAGTCTCAAGCTAATCTACAACAACTTTGACATTATTTTCCTCTTTCAAGAGAGTGAGGAAAGAATCATTGGCAAAGTGACCATTGACTATTTGGGCTAGTGATTTAGGTAAAGAAATGGCATGAACCAACCTTTGGGACACAACATGAGCCAAAAGAAATCAAACCCCTCAATATCAAGCACATAAAGCGAGGGTGTGAGCGGGTAAACCTAATGAATGGAATGGAATAGACATAAAGAAGGGAACTGGCTACCATTAATGGTGATGCAAGTGGAGGTGTTTGATAATAATATTTGTAGAGTCTATATGAAATGAGGTCCAAACCTTCAAGTAGACAACATGGCAAGAATAAATGCCCATTGAATGCAATCATAGGCTTTGGTGAAATCAATTTTAATAAAGATAGCTTTTTGATTGGAGCATCTCACCTATTCCATACCTTCCCAAATATAAATAATGTTATCTAAAATGAATCTGGACTTAATGAAACCATTTTTCTTTGGGAACACAATCTAAGGCAAAAGATGGTGGATTTTCAAGGCAAGGGCTTTAACAATGATTTTGTAGGAGACATTGAGGAGTGTGATGGTCCACTAGTTATAGATATCCTCAAGATAACCAGTTTTAGGTATGAATTTAATATTTCCCTTATTCATAAGATTTCCTAAAGTTTTAGAATGAAAAGCTTGAAGGTAAACCTTATGCAGATCTTTACCAACACACTCCCAAGGGGATTTGTAAAATTCACACATAACACCATCAATTCCCCAGGATTTAATATCGGCCATAATGCTAACAATTTTTTTAAGATCTTCAATTGTGAGCAATTGCTCACAAAAGGCTTTCGAGATTAAGGAGGCCCTATTTGACACAATAGCAAGAAAAACCTAGAGTGCTTGATGCCACTTCAAAGTGTACTCTTGAGTTGTGAACACCTTCTCATAATTCCCAACAAAAGCCTAGAGAATGTCAGGTAATACAAAAAGCATAGTGTTGTTTTCTTTGATCCATTTGATACCACAAGATGAGTTCCTGGCTCAAAGATCCAAGAATAACTCTTTGAAGGCATGATCTCCAATTTTAAGCTAGCAAACCCTAGCCTTTATTTGTGGTCCTCGGGCACCATAGTTTTCAGTAACTTGATTTCTATTCCTTAACTCCACAATCGAGACTTCCAGAGAAGGGGAAAATGGGTTAGTCGCATATTGGTGGTTTTAAAGAACCAAATAAATCTCACTGAGCAACTATGAATTTTCTAGATTCAGTCTTTAAATACTTAGGAAGTGATTGGCCAATGAACAAGAGGAAGGTATAATGCTTCCCTCCTGCACTTTGGGATCTGCAAAACCTAGGAGGGTGATCCCACAATGTGTACCATGCAATCTTCTAAATAATCATATAACACATTGTATAAAAAACAAATATATTGCAAATGAAATGTTGATTAGATGAAATCCTTCGAGAAACTGGATATTCCTTTAAAAGTATTAAACAACTAAAGTTGAGAATACAACATAATACCAACTTCAAATGAAATAAAATGGTTGTAAACTTGTTTATGAATTTTTTTCTCAAATTTAAACAACAGAACCACAAGAAATACAATTAACACTTGTTAGATTAGTGTCTTATCTTAGGGCAAGGAGTCAAAGTAAAATAAATTGAACTATAAGGTAAGTTTAATTTCAAACAACCATGATCTCTATGTAATTGCATTACAATACACATACTAGATACTCAAATTCTATGACTACTTATTAGATCCACTAAAAATTCATATGAATTCATGCTTTAATTAAGGTATTTTAACTGATTCATTAAACCATAGCCAAAATTAAAAAATATTTCACTACAAAGCAACAACAAAAATTAATGAAAGATCATTGATCCTGTTTTCTTTAATAACTCATGAAATATTACATATGGAGAGACAATAAACTCAAAGGTTTACATTGTTCATTCAAACATGTTTGAAAACCATACAATTTGCAAAACTTATTTGCTTGACTCGAAACCTAACATACAAACTCAAAATGTGTTTTCTCTGTGTTATATATTTGCATTTCTTAGATCCATAATTCAAAAAGAGACCCATACAAATGAACTTGAATTCTCTTTTATTAGAAACAATGGAGTGAAACAAGGTTCAAGCCAAAAGTACACTTGTCACATTTTCTTTTGACAACCTATACCAATCATTCCATGAGGAATGGTCACTAAAAACTAAAAGAATATTCTCCTATGAGACAAAGGCTAGTCTTCAGTTGGTGGAGATTCTTGTGCCTTCCAAAAAGTAGTTAGTTGAAGAGAGTGGTCTTAAAACCATTGAAGCATCTTTATCCTTCATCACCACAAGATAAAAGGCATGCAAAAAGGAAAGAAAATGTGGATCAAAATCTAGATCAGGCTCCAACACTAGTCTAAGTCACCAACTGTTAGCATTTACCTATCACATTTTGAATTAGGAGAAACATATCTTTTATATATTACAATTTCCAAGGCTAGATCTATATTATACTTGACCATTTATATATGTTCTCCATAACTGTTTCTACAACTCAAATTCATCAATGAATAAATATATTCTTCCACAATTCATACTCTGTATCAGAAGGAAAATTAAAACCCAAGAGTTCATCCATCCTCTTTTTGTAAGGGACATATTTTTCCATTACTGAATTGACCTCTTTGTCAAAGTCTTCTAGGAAGCTAATAGTGAAAGACAAATTTTCAAGAATATTTTTCAATAAATCAATATCAACACTCTCACAAATGATAAATTCTTGGGAAACAGTAGTTGTATCCACTTGATCATTCCATGCCTATAGAGGTTTTACCAAATCATTTGTATGTTGAATATTAGGCAACATTCCCAATTTTGCCTCATCAAAATTTGACTTTAAAACTCTCTTCTTTTTACTTGCAAAGGAGCAACATACCCTCAAAACCTTTTTTCCTTATTTTCATTAACAAATTTATATGTTGGTCAAATCTGTGGATATTTTTCCTTCTGATGTGCTGACCCAAATGTTATGAGCTTCACATTGTCAACCCCATGGATCCATTTTTCCATGATTGGAGTAGCCAAATTCTTGTCTCTCTTAGATGGCTTTATTTCTTGCAACATTAAAGAATAATTTTGAATAACTAATGTTCAACTTACTCTAAATCTTATTATTCATATCCTTCAGAATAGTGTAAACAATCTTTGAATTATTTGTTGCAAGTATGATCAAGTTTAGTTATGTTTTCATTGATGTTGTGATTGATGTCAACATAGTACAAGATGTTGCAGGTAGTGCATGTATAGTTGAGATACTAATGATATGTTGTGAGTACATAGAGATATCTTTATGATGTTGCAAATGTGTTGATATAATGGTTTACCTGGTGCTTTTAAGGAAATCAATAAATAGAGAAGTTAGAATTGAGGGTAGGTTCAAAATGTGCTCTAGTATGCACTCTGCATTTCCTTTATCTAGATCCTATGCTTGTGTGGATCTGAGGTGTTTTTTTTGGGATTATTTTGGTGACATCTCTTGATTTGTAGCTTTTGGTTTGACAGAGAATGAAAGGTGTGTTCACCGATATGTGAACTAGTTTGACAGAGCTATTTTTTTGTGGACTAGGAGAAATATTTCTACTTCGTAGTCCTCTGCTATTTTTTTTTAGGTCTTGTGGATCTAGAATATGTCTTGTAATGGTGTTCTCCATGTTCTAACAAATAACTTCATGGTCTAGTGCTCCAAAAGTTATATTTCAGTATTGTTGTATGTGTTTGTGTAGTTCAGATGAACTGATGAGAAGTGTTCTAAGGTTAAAGGTTGTTTCAGCTGATGCAATAAGTCTAAAGGAATCTGATGTGTTATAGTGACTAGTGAAGTGTGGTGTGTGGGGTACGTGTTGTCTTCATGATATGGAAGTGCGTACTTCAAAGTTCATTTGTTTTTTAATTAGGTTTTGATGATCTGGTGTTTACACTTCATACGAAGGATAAAGAACTAATTAAGGAAGAGTGTGATTGATCCAAGATGATGTTTTGGGTCTTAGTTAACTATTGGTTTGGTATTCTTTCATTCCTTTCCAACATGGGAATGTTGGGTTGGTGACCTAATTTGAATATATGAAATGAAACGTGTGTAGCTGACCTTGGATAAAGTTTCTAGGGTTGAAGATGGTATAAATACAACTCGAGATATAACGAATTGACCATTCAATGAAGCCACAAGTTCAAGAAGTAGAGTTGCACAAAAAGTGAGTTGAGGAAATAGTACTTTAATGCATTAGATTCTTGAAAGCAGTGAGTTGGCCGTGTCTACAATCCTTCTGATCAAGGTTGTGAAAATGTGTAACTTGTGGTGGATTTTGATGTAATATTTCATTTCTGTAGGTAGTGAGCCTCCTTTTGGATAGTGATTCCTATATGTAGGTAGTGATCCTTTGTATTTAGGAAATGAGCACTAGGTAGTGAGCCTCTTGTATTCAGTTGTTCTATTACTTTATACTGTGAGTTAATCTTCATCATGGTTTTTCCCTTATTGGGTTTTCCACATAAAATCTGGTGTCTCTTATGTTGATTTTTCTTTCTATTATTTGTATTTCATGTTGATACTGTTAGAACAGTAAAATTTTGAAAATTTTATAGTTAATGAGTCTACAAAATAGTCCTCACCATAAGCATAAAATTCTCTCTTCATAATGTTTTTTCCCATATTTTGTCATATGGTCCCATAGAATCCATCGAGTCATGAGTACTTCACCATCTATTCCATATTGGCAAGAGAAGGCCAGGGTCTCCCCGACCTATGATTTTTTTTTACTAATGTATACTTGTTGCAGACTATCGGAAAGACACATTTATTGTCTCAATGATAGAAAGATCATATCGGCATGAGAATTGTTTTTGAAAAGGAAAAAAATAGGTTTTACAGGGACTTGAAACCACGAAGTTCAAACAAACAAAAGATAAGCATAAAAAGTACCAACAACCGACCAGCTGTCCCAAAAAGGAAACGACAACAACAAAAGACAGCAGGGTCCAAAAAAAGGACCACCCAAAAAAGCCAGAAAACCAAACACCATGTTACTCCAAATTATTCAGTAACTCCTCAGCTTCTTTTTCAACATTCTGCATATCCTATAACCCCTACCTAAGGATTTGAACCGTGTGTGAAGAAGTCGGGGTTTTCATTTTTATGTTTGCTCTGGTACGAGTCAAAATACCTTCACCGGCTGATTTGCTGCCGCCTCTATTCGCATCCAGATCCACCACCAGCGAACCCTTTTGACTTTTTTCAAGCTTTTCCACCATCACATTTATGATGATTGTATTATGCCTTGCAATTTTGTGATTGTTTGCGACAGTGGCCCTTATGTTTTGTCCAATCTTGAACATATTACATTCAATAGTTGTCAATCTATCCTCCTGTAGTTGCTGTCTTTTCCTCGGTAAAGGAATTTCCTGTTCATCACTAACTCTTCTGTCCCAACTGATCTTCTGCTCCAGTTCCATAACCTTATTATTGAGAACAGTAATACGGCCTTTCAAATCAAAAACTTCTTTCTGGGTCCATTTGAGAATGGTAAAAAGACCCTCTGTACTTTTTTCTGCAACACTAACCATTTCCTCAGGCTTGAGCATTTTCAGGGCAGAATTAATTTAATCCTGAATAGGGGGTTCAAAATGGTCATTCCCAACTTGTCCAGAAGCAGGGACACTAGGGGCCGAATCCTTACTAACCAAGGGCTTCTTAGAGATGATCTCCATAGAATTTCCAGAGTACGAAACAAGTTTCATAACAGGGTTACCTTTAAAACCAGGGGACAAACCCGGAGTGGGGCACCCAGGAGATGGCTGGGGGTTAAGACAATGTAGAGGAGCCAGATCCGGACTAGGGTCCTCAGGCAACGGATGTCGTTTAGGATAAGACAACAGGGTAGGAACCTTTAGATTTTTCTGACCGGACAAAGACAGGGGAGCAAAGGTATCAAGGCCAACAAGAGCACAAGCAGGGGGGGCGCGGGGCTCAATTTCCTTACTACTTTCAGTTTCCTCATCATCCAACTCTTCAATATCTATAGTTTTAGGCAGTGCAGGAAGATTTTGAAAATGCTCAAAAATGAGCCTAACAAGACCAGGGTGGATAATAGCATTCCTCCTAGGGTTTCTTTCCACGTCATCGAGACAATTCTTCAAAGAGGAAAATAAATAGAAAGGCAGAGATATACGAACCTTATGACGGAAATGATTCAAAATGGAAAAGTGGTAACCATAGGCTCTGGTAAAGCATCCATCAACCGTAATATATTCCATGATGACTCTTAAAACTTTCCTCCAAATAGATTTTATGGACTCCACATCAAAGTAACTGTTAGCAACCTTGACCATCTTCACTTTCTCCTTATCTTTTTTGGGAAACTTGATAACCGCTTCATCAAAGAAACGTCGATCATGGTATAATTTAACACCTTCAGTCGAGAGACCTGTTATTTCACCAATTAAGTCCTCACTCAGCTTAACATTCCTTCCAAACAACACGATCTCTCCATTTTTCCAATTTTTGACAAAATAGTCCAGCATCTCTTCATCCGTACCATGGAGCTTTTCCATATAAGGGACTAAACCTCCCTTTTCAATTCTTTCCCATGCTTTAGTATTCTTTCTATGCTCCTAGAAATTGCTCGGCTCCACGCGTTTCCTTTCTCCACCCATAGTCAGCCCACTATAATACCACTCAAAACGGTTGCTTTGGGTCCCATTTAGGCAATTTCTGTCGAACACCCAGAAAGCGTGCCGCAGACTCTTCTTGAAAAAGAAAGTGACGTCGGTCCCATCAAATCTAATGAAATCGATGTACTGGATCTTTATCCATTTCATCATGACTAAGATTGCCTTCTCTCCCATGCACTGAATCATAATAAATTAGCGCTTTCACTTCATTATGGAGGTTGTCATTCTTCCTCCACGTGTTCTCCCCACCTTTCTTAACCCCTTCGTTGGCGAAGAAATCCGCCACCATATTGGCTTCTCTATAGGTGTGTGACACTTTCACTTTTTCAAATTTCCTTAATAAAGCTTGCGTGTCTTCGATCCACTTTTTGATGGTCCACGAGGGGGGGTAAGTCCAAGAATATAATTTATTATATTCAAAGAATCGCCCTCCAACCACATATTTTTTGTGTTGATCTTGACGGCTAGGCTGACAGCATGAAAAGCCCCAACAGCTTCCGCCACATGGTTAGTTTGAATTCCAATGTCCACAGCAAAAGCCGCAATAAAAGCCCCAGTGTTGTCCCTTAAAACACCCCCACTACCAGCTTTACCTGGGTTACCTTTGTTCGCACCATCAAAGTTGGCTTTAATCCAACCCAATGGCGGCATAGACCAAATAGCATTATCTCTCCCACAAACTCCAGATTTAAGAGTTTTTGTCCCACTTAAATTTGTATTCCACTTTTCGGCTGTAGCAGCATCAAAGGGAGACCAAATAGCTTTCTCAAACATTTTTCCAGGAATTAAAGATAAAATTTCCTTTATTGCTCTTACAATTTTAGCATACACGTCCCCTTCCTTCATCTCTTTATCCCTGAAAACTCTATTGTTCCTTTCTTTCCAAATATTCCAAGAAGCAAATGGAAAAATGAAAGACCATAGCTTTCTCACAAACGGATTTTTTGAAGGAGCTTTCCATTGAATGAAGAAATCTTCAATAGAAGCAGGGAAGACCCACACCATCTCAAGAAGCCCCAATAATTTATCCCAAATATTCAACACATAAGGGCAATGGAGAAAAAGATGATTAACAGTCTCAGCTTCATTCCTGCACATAAAACACCTATTTGGTAATTGAATTCCTCTTTTTCCGAGATTTTCCAAAGTGAGGATCTTATTCTGTAGCATTATCCAGTAGAAAATGTTGATTTTCGGGGTCAAATGATTAATCCAAGCCTTAGCCCAGAAAGGAGGAAGCTCCCTCAGACTGTCTAACAAAGAAGTGGTAGAGGCAATTGAAAATATACCAGACAGGTTATCTAACCAAATAGCAAGATCCCCCACCTGGTGTTGAGCTGGTCTAAGGGCTCTGAAAGCAGATTGAATAGGACCCAGATCCGGACTGATGGTCATCAAATCAACCCAACCTCCATTCCTCCAGTAATCTTTAACCAAGACTCCAAATTCCTTTTTGCAATCATTCATCCATTTACTATAATTCTCTATGCTAATTAAAGGATCTTTAAATAGCCATCTGTCTTCCCAAAATTTGACTAAATTTCCATTTCCAATCAACCATCCAGTTCCCATTTCTAAAAGCTTTCTTCCTTTACCCATATCATTCCAACACACAGACCCACAAGGTAAAGAAGAAGAGTTTAAAATTTCATTTAAAGACTCATAGTTATTGAAATATTTTGCTTTTAAGGTATCACGCCATTCTCCATTTAAT
>VDFB02028048.1:0-12483 GCA_007258455.2 Sequoia sempervirens
GGTATAATGAGAAGCACCTTTGTGATTTTCAAAAAATAAAGGGACACACAACATCAAATTGTATTTGACTCAAAAATATCATCCAAGACCTTATTGATAAAAAAAATAACTATTGAGGACAATGATGAAGATTCAACCACTAGTGATAGCATTGTCAATCTCCCCACCACAATTGTTGAAAACAATGATCAAGATCTATACATCAATGAGCAGCTTGAAGATGTTTCTACCTCATCCGAATATCAACTCAACATACATCAAGAGTCACTTTTTAGTCATGATCAAAATCCCTCAACAATATTTGACAATGGTTTATTTCAAGGGGTGTTAGAATTATTTGATCCTATTGGCATAATCCATGATCCACAACCAATGATCATTTTGAAAATGTATCTACATCACCTAATGAGTTAGACAACATATCTTAATAATTTATTCCAAAGCATGATCAACATCTTTCACCAAAGTCTAGAAATGGTCCTTTCCAAGACATATTGACATCCTTTGAACTCATGGTTATAGATACTAAAGGGATCCTCAATTCAACATTTGATCCAAGTCCACTCAAAGATCAAGAGGATATTGATCCACTTCCCATGCCTAATGAACATATCCAAGTGTAGAGCCAAAAAAATGCATAATTCTATGGAGTAAGAACCACCATTTCATCCCACATCAATAGAGAAATTATAATTAATAGCAAAACCAGAAATGCAAATCTAAACTATAGAAACAAAACAATGCTTTTAAAAGAAATCAATCTCCATTGTCTCCCTATCACCAAGATCTTTGTTTATGCATTTTCTCTTAGATTTTATGAGTACAAAATGCAATAAAGAGGCTATGGTGAATGAGAAATGCAATCAAGATGCAAAGATGATATGAGTATGTAAATTTGTGAGGAAAATTTGTGAGAGCTAAAATGAGAGGGAAATCCCATTTTAAATAGGAGTTCCTTGAGGATGGAGAGGGGTTGAAGATGAAATGTGGGATAAAAGATGTGAGAGGAGGAAATGCCATTATCCCACATTGTTGGGTTAAATGTTATGGATGAGAATGAAAGTGATAAAGGGTTATTAGATTAAAATGTACCTAAATGATTAAATATGAATAAAATGATTAAAGATACTTTACTAAAATACAATATTTCATGAATGATTTATGCAAATGATATGATTAATATGCAAGTTATGATAATTAGTTTATTATGAAATAATAATCAATGATTATGATAATTGATTTATTAATAAAAATGAATATGAAACAATTATGGATGATAATGATAATTGATTTAATATGGAAATGATGTTTATGACTTATTATGCAAATGGATTATGAATGACTATGATTTATTATGCAAACGGGTATGAACAATAGTGCAAATGGAAATGAACATTAATGCAACGAATATTGAATGAGAATGAGATGGTTCAATGATTTGATGAAATGCATGAATAGAAGAGAGTATCGAATGAATTGATTAAGTAAATAATAATATTTATTTAATCAATAGACCAATATCGTTATGATTGTGAGGACAAATTTGAGTGTCTACATTTTTCCCCTCTTTGAGACAATGCAACTTGTTGTGTTGTTTCAAAGAAAAAGATTGAACAACTGATACATGTACCAAAGATATCCTGGTAAGGATTATGATATGAATGATATGCCCCCTTGAGAGATTGATAAAATAGATTGTAAGAAGATTAATCTCTCGATAGATGTTTAGAAAGTGATTAGATACCTGATATTGCGCAAGTGATAAAGTAGTGATGTACATTTTGATGAAAATGCACTATTGATGGGAGTAACTGAACAATTGATGCAAATGATCAGTATAGCTAGGTTGATGAGCTGATGAAGCTGATTGAGCTATTTAAGTTGATTGAGAATTATGATTATGCAAGACAAGGTGCTGCAATGATGGATTGACTGATTGATTAAGGGGACATGAAATTTCGAGAAGCAGGCTGATTGATTTGAGATTTGATTCAAGAGACATATATTAGTAAGTTAAGCAATTGATTGATTTCTATGTGACAAGAAAGATGAAGAAAATGAAATGCAAGATGGAAGAGAATGAAGGTGATGAAGTCTCTTGTGCCTTTTAAGTGCTTTTATCATCATCGAGCTTATTATGTCACAAATTAGTATAAGCGCCTAGATAACATGAACATCTAGACAATCTGAATATTGTTTGCATTTTTTTAGTAATGAAGTATAAGCATCTAGGTATAAGAACGTTAGATGACCTAAATAATTATTGCATGGAAGACACTATCAGACAAGGAATTCTCTCTTCCACATTAGACTCATAGGTCCTCGATGGTTTTAGACAACCATGTCCTAAAACGAGTCATCCTGTGAATAAAAAACAATCCACAAACAACAAACAAATGAACATGCCCCATCCTTGCCTCTCTAGTCAAAAACACCCTGAAGAAGTTAAAAGACATGTCACCAAAGATAAAATCATAAAATAAGCAAAGATCAACAAACAAACAAGGGTCCTGCTTTGATATAAAATTGATTCTTGTTATAGTTTATGCGTTTGGTTGGATTTGTAAGATGGGTTGATATATATGTTATAATGTTTTCTTGATTGTCAACACTTGCATGTTTTGATTTTGTTGAAGTTCAAAGTTGTGTGGTGATTTGAAAGTGTCACTATTTTTTGGAATTTTTGATTTTTTTGGGATTTTTGGAATATTTGATTTTTTTGGATTTCTTCAAGACATTTTATGGTTTTTTTTTAATTTTTTCAAGACCCATTTTATGGTTTTTGGATTATTTTGGGACATTTTATTATTTAAAAAAAAAAATTCAAGACATTTTATGATTTTTTTTGCATTTTTTTAGGACATTTTAGGATTTTTTAGGATTTTTTTAAGACATGTTATGATTTTTTTTTGGATTTTTTCAAGAAATTTTATGATGGAAATGGATGAGCATATAGACAAAGAGGGTAGGTTCTTTGACCACGAGATGCTTAGTATCCTAACCCATAACTAAGGTTAAGGAGATGCCCTAGTGAGGGATAGGACCAACCTAGTATGCATGGCAAAGTGAGCAAGCGAGGGGAATATCAAAAAATTCACAAGCCATGGTGAGTGTGAAAAGGTCATTATGAAGTGGAGGATGAATGAAAATGGGAGGAAAAGATCAAGTAGAACTCCCAAGGAAAGATGAGCAAAGCCTCTACACATGACACTGATTTCTCGGTTTTCACCATGGTACTTGCTCAAGGCACCACTGAAGTGGTTTTCACCATTGAACAAATGGATTTCTCTTCTTTTTTTTGACTTTTTTCCTTTTTTTGTGTTTTTTTAGGACTATTTTCCTTTTTTTGTATTTTTTCAGGACTTTTTTCCTTTTTTTTTGTATTTTTTTAGGACTTTTTTCCTTTTTTTTGTATTTTTTTAGGACTTTGAAAATATTGTACCCTCTGAAGTATTTAGGTATAAAAATTGCAAATGTGCATACTATTGATGGGATAACTAAGAAATTCACCTTCCGGAGTAGATAACTGGTATGCCCCAGATCCATACATAGTAGTGATAACATATGAACCCAACCAGTTAAGCTCAAATTTAACCTTCTTTTCTCTGTCTTGTTGAGTGTGAGGATTTTCATGAAGAACAAGATCCCAAACCTCAAATGTATGTGGTTTCAATTTATGATTATAACTTCGACACATCCTTTGTTGGTATGCTCTAAGATGATTGAAAGAAGTTTGTATTTGTTCATCCAATAGTTCCAACTCCTACAAACGGGAAACTCAGTATTCTTCATCCCTCTTTGTATTTGTTCATCCAACAGTTCCAACACCTGTGGGAGTGTGAAAACTCATATGATAAGCCCATAATGCAGGAATCAATTGAATATGCCAATCTTGACTAGCTTCATTGACCATATTTTTGAAAATTTTGAGAATAGTTTTGTTAGAAGGCTCAGCCTGGCTGTTACCTTAAGGATAGTAAGATGTGGAAAAATGATGTTGTATATGGAATTTCTCACAAAGTTCATGAACATCCTAATTTTTGAATGGTTGACTATTATCTGTGATGATGGATAGAGGAATGCCATAACAATAGATGATGTAGTTCAGTATGAAGGTGGCTATTTGTTTTCTAGTGATATGAATGAGAGGAACAACTTCAATCCATTTCATGAAATAGTCAGTGGCAATAAGAATAGACTTATGACCATTGGATGAAGGTGGATGGATCTTGCCCACGAGATTGAGTCCCCACTAATAAAAGGGACATGGTGTAGCAAGAGACTGTAATTCCTATGCAGGAGCATGTATCAAGTCTGCATGTTTTTGACATTGCTTGCATTTTTTTAAAAATTGATAAGCATCCTTTTCCACTGTAGGCCAATAATAACCCATACACAAGAGTTTCTTGGCTAAGGTAGGACCACTAGAATTTTCCCCACACATACCTTCATGTACTTCTTGTAAAGAAGTTTTGACCTCATTGTGCTAAAGACATCTGAGTAAAGTACCATCGATACCTTAGTGGTATAGGGTATCGGCTAAGATCACATAGTGGGAAGCTTCACAGATAAAGGTTTTATAAGATTTATTGGATAGGTTTGATGGAAAGGTGTTATCTAGAAGATAGGTATAAATATCGCCATATCATTGGGAATTAGGACGAACAATGAGACAAATCATTTCGGATTGTGGTATATTGTAAGCAGGTTCCAAAAGAGGGTCTACTAGGAACTCATAGTAAGTGGCATTACTTGGCATTTCTACAAGTGAACCAATTGTTGCCATTGCATCAATAGCTTTGTTGTTATCTCGGGGAATTTTCTCAAAAGAGATTGATGTGAAATAGGCCTTGAAGTCATCCACCATTCTTTTGTAAGAAATCAATTTTTCATCTTTTGTTTTATAGTCATCATTAACTTGTCTGATCACTAGCTAAGAGTCACCAAGAACATGCAACTCAAGGAGCTTCCATTGCGTAGCTATACAGAGCCTAGAAAGTAATGCCTCGTATTCTACAATATTGTTGGTCCATGGAAACTGTATCTTATAAGCTTTAGGTATACAATCCCCTTACAGAGTGACAAAGAGAATTCCAGCACCATAACCATCTTGTGTGAAGGATCCATCAAAATATAAATTCCACAGATGTGTAGATTCCATGTTGAAGATTGATTCATTAAGAAACTCTGTAATAAGAGGATGATCATTTGTCACAGGAGCATCAGCGAGTTGATCTATGATAGCTTGTCCTTTGATTGCTTTTCTTTCTATGTACTCAATATCAAACTCGCTAAGAATCACCACCCATTTAGCTAATCATCTTGTGAGTGTTGCTTTGTTCAAGAGGTACTTAAGAGGATAAATTTTTGCAATGAGCTTTGTCTGGTGTGTAAGCATGTGATGTCTCAAATTTTGTGATGCAAAAACTACAACAAGGCATGCTCTTTCAATAGGACTATAATTGAGTTCGTATCCCACTAGAGTACGACTGATGTACTAGATTGCACATTCCTTTCCTTCAGAGTCATGTTGTGACAAAAGTGCCCCTAGTGCTATGGTGGTTGTGGATATATATAGAAGTAAAGGCTTGTCATTTGTAGGAGGTACTAATATTAGTGGTGTCATCGGATATTCTTTGATTTTCTGAAAATCTTGTTCACACTTGTTGTCCCATCTAAATGAAACATTCTTGTGTAACAGATGCTAAAAGGGTTGACATTTATCTACAAGTTGTGCTATAAACTGATGGATAGACTAAATTTTTCCTTGTAATGATCTCAACTGAATGATATTCTTCGGTGGAGGCATTTCAAGTATAGCCTTTATTTTTGTAGGATCAACTTCAATTTCTTTAGATGAGACAATGTATCCAAGGAGTTTTCCAGAGGTTACCCCAAAGGCACATTTATTTGGATTCAATCATACCTTGTATTGTTCTAATCTTGGGAAAATTTTATCCATGATCTCTAGATGTCCAACTCTGGTGTAGGATTTTCCCATCAAATCATCTACATAGTCTTCCAAATAGTTATGCATCATGTCATGGAAGATAGTGGTCATTGCACATTGGTAGGTAGCTCTGGTGTTCTTCAACCCAAAGGGAATGACATTCCAACAGAAGGATCCCTAAGGACAAGTGAATGTTGTCTTCATTTAATCTTCAGGAGAAATTTTAATGTAATTGTAGCTTTAGAAACCACCCATGAGGGATAACATTTCATGCCTTGCTAGCAAATCCACTATCATGTCAATGTTTGGAAGTGGGAATTCATCCTTAGGACAAGCTTTGTTTAAATATCTAAAATCAATGCAAACTCGGATTCCTCCATCAGGCTTTGAAATTGGTACTAAATTTGAAATCCAATCAGCATAGTCAACAGGTCTGATAAATCCCACATCTAGCAACTTTTGTAATTCAACTTTTACCAATAGAGCAATGTGTGGGTGCATTTTACTCAAATTTTGTTTAACAAGTTTTTCCCCTAGTGGCAAAGACAAGTGATGCATTACTAGATCTAGATCAAGTCCTGGAATATCTACATATGACCATGAAAATTTAACTTGTCTTTCCTTGTAGAACTGTATATGCTCTATTCTCTCTTGAGGTGTTAATGACTCTACTAAATGAATTATCTTTGGTTTTTCTTTTGTGCCCAAATTTTCTAGTAATATTTTCTCCACCAACATAGATGATTTTCATGATATACTGCTAAGGGAAGTGTTTCAAGCCTTCCATCCTCGGGCACCTCAGAGAGGTTTTTACCCTTGGATACATCCTTTATTTTTACTTTTATGGGGTCTAATAGCACCGTAAGAAAGTTTTCACTAGAAGACCTATTTGTATTTTCAATAATTTTGTGACTGAAAGGCGTGGCACTCCCCCCAAAATAAGCTACACTATTGAGTTCTATGTTGAATCCTGCTTTATGATCCTCAAGAGGTGTGTCTTCTCGTGCTCCTAGAAATTTTATGATTGCCTCATCATTTTCAAAAACATCTAGTTGTGGTGGTCCCTTTTGATCAAAATCAATGAGTTTGGGGTGAACCAAGGGTAAAGAATCATGATTCAAGTCAAGATTTTGGATCGATTCAAGGGTACAAATATTATGATTGGGTTTAGGGGTAGGGAGACTATCATAGTCATAAATGTCAATGATGTCATCGATGGCACTTTCCTCATTTTTTTGTGTAGCATTAGAGGACTCTACTTCCTTACTTGAAACACATGTGGTACTCAAGGTCTTATCTTTCTGTGCATCATATCCTAAACCAGGGACTTTTTATGTACGAGTAGGTTGTATTGGTTCCAAGATACCTTATTTCTATAAGCCAAAAGGAATTTTACCATCATATCCCATTTGTTTCATAATATCAAATCCTTTACCATATTGTTCAACAGGTATCTTTATTTCAGTCTGTTCTTTTTCTGTATCTTCATCTTTGTATAACCATTTTAGGAGATCAGCTTCTTCTGTTTCATTATAAAGGGCTCCCCATTTTTTGAAAGTAGTTGATTTACAAATCATTGTAGTATTTGCATCTAATGTGGTCTTAGTCATTTGTGGTTTGCCATAGGTGTGGGGAGATAAAGGTAGCTTTCCAATGCAAAGGGCATGATTCAAGGTATATTCTCCTACTCCTTGTTCTTTTACTTGTATTTTGATCTCGGCTGCATTGGATTTTGAGGAAGATGCTTTTAAGGACTCAGGATCAACATATGCTTGGGAAGGAAATGCTTCACGGTTGCTTGGGATTGTGATTTCAGTTTTAGGGCTTAGATTATGGCAATACATGAAAGGGTTTGGATCTCCTCGTATTGTGATTTCAACACCATTGTGGGGGAATTTAATGCACTGGTGGTATGTAGAAGGTACTGCTTGCATTGCATGAATCCAAGGTCTTCCAAGGAGGATATTATAGGTTAGTGGGAGATCAAGGACTTGGAAAACCACATCCTTTACCATAGGGCCAATTCTAATTGGTAGAGTAACTAATCCTTTAGATGAGCATTCCTCTTCATCATATGCCTTTATGGTAATCTTTTTACTTGGATCAACTACATTTTCAAGAACCCTAATTTTGTGATCAATTCTTGAGTACAAATATTAAGGCCCGCTCCTCCGTCTATCAAAACTCGCTTGATCTTAACATTATGAATGAGGACGTCAATGTGTAAAGCTGTTATGTGGTTGTCGAAGGGATGAATCATCATTTTCAGTAAAAGTGAGAGTATGAGGAGAAGTGATGTGTCCCACCATAGCTTGGAATTGATCTACATGTAGGTCTGTAGGCACTGTAGCAGTAGCAAGCATTTATCTAAGATAGCTTTATGCTCAGGAGATAGGCGTAGCAGCTCGAGTATAGAAATTTGTGCGGGTGTTTTTCCTAAGTGCTCTATGAGGTTGTATTGCGAAGTGGGTGTAGCAGGTTTTGCATTAGGACCTTTAAGGGTAACGGTGCCTTTGCGGGTAGTAACCTTGCAATCAGGTTCTTTTCCTTTTATGATGAAAGTGTTGACATGATTATCGACCTCACTGATGTTATGTATGGTATAATCATACTTAGCAGTAGTATAGTTTACACCATCACCAGATTCAAGAGCCTTTCCTTTATCCTTGTCATGCTTAGGGAAAGGGTTTTTAAACACCTCACGATCAGAGTTACTAGAAGGAGTGTGTCCGTCAACTGCTATCTTACCATTATCAATAAGGTCTTGTATTAAATGTCAAAGTTTATTGCAACTATTTGTCTTATGTCCTTTGTGTCTATGATAGTCGCAAAAGTGATCTTCATTCCACCATGGGGGTTTGACTTGTGGATTATATTCCTTTATTTTGGGTAATGTTATAATATTGGTTTCAAGAAGTTCTTTTAATGCAGATTCAAGTGATTGTCCCAATGGTGTAAAATTTCATTTAGGGAAACTTCTCTGTTTTTCTTTTCCTTTATCTGAAGATGACCTTTGAGATTGTAAACAGGTGATGATGTTTTAGTTGTTTTTGCATCGACAACTCTGTCATTGACTACATTCTTGTTCTTAACCCAAAAAGGGGTCTTGTTGTTTGAATTCAATTTTTGATCTTTGTCATTATTAAGTTTAATAGTTCCATCATCGATGAGGGTTTGTTCAATTCGAAATCCCATTTCTATGGCTTCATCAAAGGAATCCAAGCATTTGAGGTGAAGTTCCCTTCCGATTTCTTTGTTCAAATTTTGACAAAAGAGGTCAACCAATTCTTGATCAGGAATGGAATAATGCAATCGTTTTGTTAAATGTCTCCATCTTTGTAAAAATGACACAAAATATTCACCTTGTTTTTGTTTGGTGTTGAAAAGGTTTGTCATGGTCACTTTAAGGTCACAATTGAAACTATAATTGGAGACAAATTTATCAGCCAATTCTTGAAAAGATTTGATGGTCGGGGCTAATCGTGAAAACCATTCCATAGCTTCTCCTCCTAGACTGCGAGGAAATAATCTCATAAGGTATGTTTCATCAACTGCAAATTCCATGGTAGTGGCACAAAATTGTCTTAAGTGGTTCTTAGGATCTCCTTTTCCATTATATTTGTCAAGTTTTGGTATGTCCCAATGGTTAGGAAAAGGTGGCATTGGTATGCTTGGATCGAAGGGATAAGGACATATGTCTTCAATGGAGAACTTGTGAGTCGATGTTTTACTGTTCTTGAGAGTATCCAATTCTTGTCTTAATGTTCTAAGCTCATCCAAAATAGGATCGTTTGTAGGTGCAGGTTTTGATGTCTTTGAAGATCGCTTGTAACTAGGTTGTAGATAAAAGGGTCTATGATCTTTGATCCTACCATCATTGTTTGTTTTGGGATTCTTATATTCACTGGATTTAGGCTGGTCATTCATTGTGAGTAATGATATGTCAAAATCAGGAGGCATTTTGATTCCTTCATCAGCAAGGGCCTTGAAGTATTGTTGTGGGTTACGTTTGACTACCTCTGTAAGAAGTTTAGTGAATCTATTATCATTAAGAGCTTCATTTATGGTGGATTGTGTTATTTCTTCACTATCAATTTCACTTGTTTCACTAGTTGCAACACTAATGTGATCTTCCCCATCAAAGTATTTTCCCCAAGGGTTCCCTTCTTCTTGAAACATTTTTGCTCTTGTTCTAGGGGTCATAGGTGATTTGTTATGATTTTCAATCCAAGGTAATGTATGAGACCTAAGACTAGGATGCAAATGAAAAGGATATGATTCTAAGATGGGATATGAAAATGGTATGGTATGATATGACAAGCTAAGAATGAAAAATCTAAAAGGCAACTCTAGGTCCAAAGTTGGTTATAATGTAAAGGCTTTACTTGTGTTATGATGGATAGACAAAAGGACCAATAATCAAGAGAGGGTATGTAGGAGATGATGGACTCCAAAAGGATTTCCCTACTCAAGGATAATGGTATGTTTCCCTAACTCAAGGATGGTGAACCTCAAGTGATGCGGGTGATAGATAGCCAATAGTTTGATTTCAAGACCTAGGAAGAGTAGCCTAAGTGCAAGCTAAAGGTTTTATTTGATCAATGATGAATATGCAAAGGGCTAAATTCTTAGAACATGCAAAGGTTAGGTGAGATGGTCTTGATATGCAAAAGGGGTTGAACATGAAAGAACTAGGTGGAATGATATATGTATGCAAGGACTATGTAATGTGACCTATGTATGCAAGACTAGGAACATGCAAGAACTAGGATGAAAGGGATATGAATATGTAAGGACCTTGAATATGCAAGGGATAGGTGAAATGCAAGGACTAGGTCGAAATGCAAGGACTAGGTGGAATGCAAGGATTGAAAGATCAAAACTGAAGGATGATGACCCCAAGAAATCTAAGTGATAGGTTCACGTGGGATGTTTGTGTTGTTGGACCTTCTGAGGTTTGCAAAGTTTGAGATGCTGCAAGTTTCTAGGTGTGATGTTTGTTTGAGCTCTATTTTTTAACACACAAGCAAGACATAGCAAACAAAGTGTTTTTGAGTTTGTTTTCAATCGTGAATGTGTTTTTTTTATTTTTACAATACAAGCACAAATCCTAAGGTTGGAAAGGACAATATCTGCTAGATTCCACGTGGGTTTCCCCAACCGCATATTCTTAGCATGTGAATCCAGAAGCTTGGAAAAATGGGCTCCCCCTTACAGTGCACTCACTTCTTAGGCCAACCAAGCTTCCAACCCCCATGAAACTCCCATGGCAGATTGATCACCTCTACTAAAAATTGTGAAGATTTGGATTCCTTCACACCGACCGGTGTTGCACTAGCAAACAAAAGGTTGTTGGCTACTACATAAAGGTGTTTAATTTGGACCCTTGTTCAAGTGGCCATACATGGTGTGCAAGATTAATCTCCATTTAGGAGGAACTCCATCCTAAAGAGGTTACGCTCAACAGGGTTTTGGGGAGTACTAATTGGTCGGTATGACACATCCACACTCGTAATCCTAAGTTTTTAATTAGGATTCAAATTTATATACTAGTCGGGGGTAGCTCGACCAAAGAGCTCCATTTCCGGTTTGAGCCACCTTGGTGTGAGTACTTTTTCCCACCAAGGAAGGCCCAAGTCCTAGAGTTAATAAATGTTTCTCTTGCACCCAAGATCACACAAGTGCACAAGGGTAGAGGATACTTCAATTATTGAATCAGGGTAACACATAAAAATAGATGGGTTTGTTTTCTAATCACCAAGTTTTGTACAAGGTGAGAGAATACTCCCTACCATCTCAAGCACAACAAACAGTGTTCATCCCCCCTAGTTAGATCTACGTGAGAGAAGACAATTGTTCATTTTTAATGCACCAATTGAAGTGTTTTCTAATCTAAAAGAAAATTGGTTTCAAAATCATTTCTTCAATGAATGTCCTACATCAAAATCTCATTAGTAGTTTCATGCCTCCTTTCTTTGACAAGCTTATGTTTTGATTTTCAATTCTTTGCCAAAAAAACCTAGCAAAAGAAAGCAAATTAACAAAATTAGTCACAAAACCAAAACTTAACCAAAATGAAAACTAACATAAATCTAAAATAAATTAATCTAGGAAAAAAAAAGCTAATCTAAGATAAAAAGCTAATTTAAAATTAAAAGTTAATCTAAATTAAAAATATGAAGTTGGAGATTAAAAACTAATCTAGATTCAAAGTTAATCCAAATTTAAAACTTATCTAAGTTAGACACTAATTAACAACTAATCTAATTTAAAAGTTAGCACAAATTAAAAACTTAAATAAAAGTTATTCTAATTAATTAGAATTAACAGCTATTCTAAATTAAATTTAATCCAAAACTAAAAGCCAGTATTAAAAATTACTCTAGATTAGAATTAATCTAAAGTTAAAAACTAATCTAAGAATTAAAAACTAAAATAAATCTAAATTTATAATCTAAATTCTAAATTAACTCTAAACTAAGAATCTAATTTAGAAAGCCAAAATCTAAAAAAAAAAAAAAACTAAGATTCCA
>VDFB02028049.1:0-11507 GCA_007258455.2 Sequoia sempervirens
CCTGGATGCACCGATGACGTCGGAGTGGTCGAAGAATGCTCTGCTCTCAGGCGCCTCAACTCCTCCGTGCGTGTACGAAGCTGCCGATCTGCCAGGATCTCCCTCTCCCTCGCCGCCTTCACCATCCGGGCTGCCTCCATCAGTTGGCTCTTTGCCTGCTCTGCCTCAGCATTCTTGGCCGCCAACTCTACCTCTTTGGCAGCTAACTGGTCCTCCAATGTTTTCATTCGCTGCTGCCAGGCTGCCTCTTTCTGCTGCGCCTCCTCCTCCAAGGCTATCACCCGAGGCTCCAAGATCTCCAATCGGGCTCCCCTGTCACTGGCGAGCTGAGACTGCTCAGTCAAGTTATCCTGAATGCTCTTGATGGTCGCAGCAGACTCATCCTTGACTCGCTGAAGAAGTCTATAGGCATCCACTCGGCGAGATACTGCAACATCAGTGGAAAATCTCTGGCGCTTCATCAGAAGAAACACATCTCGGAAGGCTAGCTCGATATAGTATAAACTCTCTAGGACGCCTGCATCCCGTCCTACTAGCCTCAGTGGCCGACCTCGCCAGGCTCTCATCATGGCAGGAGTCTCTCCTGCTGGCCACCCCTCGCCAAATATCCGGGTAAACTCCGCCTCACAACCCATCTGCACAAATCCCCGAATACGGTGAACCTCCTGGCCTACTAAAGGTGATCGGCCAATCCTCAGATCCCTGGAAACCTGTCCCACTCGGATCATCAGTCTGCCCATGTGCTCGAGCTCCTCCACATATCTCTGTACTGTGCCTACCGGATCCGACGGGTCTGGCTGAGACATTTCCACGACGAAGCCCTCTGTGGAGGCGCCCTCCCCGTCCTCCTCATCATCCGAAGGTATGCAATGTTCAGTCTCCTCCTGGGGCTGTTCCCCGTCTGCCGGCTGAGGCTCCTGGATGGCTGTCTCCGGTGCCTCGGCTATGCTCGCCTCCGCGAGTGCAAGGGTGTCTTCGCCGATCCTGGCCGTCTCACTCTGCTGGGTGTGAATGATCGGCCCCTCCATATCCCCTTGTCCCTCCGAGGGACTCTTCTCCTGCTCGGCTGGCTGCTCGGCTGGCTGCTCGTCCACGTCGAGAGTGAGGCCCACCGATCCCAGCCAACTGTCGATCTTTGCTACCCCGGGTGCTCCTGGGGTTGGAGTGGTCTCCTCCGTGGCCTCAGTCATTCCCCTAACTCCTGCCGAGATTGCCACTCCTGTGGCTGCCGATGCTAACGGCGGTGTAAGAGAGCAAACTGCCGGCAATATCTCCACCGAGGCAGTGGAACCTGCCGCCGATATGGTAACTGCCCCCTGTGATGTGGTGGCGAGAGGTGCCCACCCTGGCGATGCTCCCGGCAGTGAAGCGGCTACCCTCAACATCCGTCCGGCTCCCACTGGTGCAACGGGGAGGGTGAACGTGACCGAGTGCGTGCTCTGGCTGGCTGGCGGTGTCGGAAGAGTGAATCCTGCTGGCTGCAATACTGGTAAGTCAATCTCGCCAGCCTCCTGACCCCTGATGGCAACAGATACTTCCTCATCGGCTGGTGGACTCGATTCCGATGGCGAGGGAGATAAGTCGATAGGTTCCTCTCTGTCCGATGCATCGCTTTCCTCTGAGGCCTCTTCCTCCGATGTTTCCTCTTCCACCGATGCCTCCTTCCGTTTCCTCTTTTTTCCCGAGGCTGTGCCCTCGCCCGCTTGCTTTGCTTCGAGTTCCGACCAGTAGAATACGGTAGGCCATCCCGGGTCGAGGTGAGTGAGTGGCCGCCACCGACCCCAATTGCCCTCGGGCACCTGTGTATGCACGGCATCCAAAAAGAGAGCTATGGCGTGCTGGGTCATATAGAAGGCCTTATGCCTCTGTGCCAGAAAATCCCTTATTCGCTCCGTGAGTAGCCTCGCCCAGTTGTATACTCGGCCAACCCGAAGTCCGACGATGAAATCCACCTACCATAAGGCGATGTCCGATGCTCGGCTAGCCCCTGTGAGTCGGCACTTCATCAGGTCTAGCAAACATTTCCATTCTGTCGTTGCTAGATGACTCTTTCGGAGGCCTCGATTGCTAGTATTCCATATGGTACGCTGTTCTTCGGCTGACAAGTCGCTTCGGCACACTTGCTTGACCAGTAGTTCTTTGTGTTCCTGCGTCATTTTCTTGGGCTTATTAACCCCTATTCCCGAAGCTGGGACGCCGAACACCCTCTCAAAGTCCTGAGGCCAGAATGAAACTATCACTGGGCAACCTCTGTAGTCGATGACGGACTTGTGCGTATGCCTACAGTAGTTCTCCACCATCGCCTTCAGCCAAGGCTCGAACTCCCGAGAACCAAAAAAGGGCACGAGCACAACCTTGTCCACCCGAGCGTGTCGAAGCGCAACCTTCAGAGAGTGGTCATCCGGAGTGCTTCGCCACCATTGCTTGCACTCGTTGCCGGTCAGATTCTCCCATGTCATCGTGTCGGCATCGGCATCCATCTTTTTTCTCTTCGCAGCCGAGGCTACCTTTGGCTGGTGCTGCATCGGTTTCTTGCCTTTGTCCATCTTCCTGTCAGCTCGGCGATTCCAGCCGACTTTATAACCCTCGAGACTGCCGAAATTATGGCGCGAAGTCGCCGTTAAGCTGCGGTACCACAAAGCTGCCGCGAGCTGTTGGTGGCTAGAAGTGCCAGCTAGCCGTCGGTGAAGCGCAGTCACGGCTGCTGAGCGTCGGTGAAGCTATAGAAGATGCCAGCTGGCTAACGGCGAACGCGAGCTGCCAAAATTGCCCGGGCAATTTCGAGGCGCGAGCGCGGATGATCTGCCAAAGACGTGCGGCGGATGGATAGCGTCGCGAATTTGTGAAACCCTGAGTCCGTACGAATCCCTCTGTAATGCTAATGCCGTACGGATCCTTATGCAATGCCAAAGCCGTACGGAATTTCCTGATACCCTTGATGCCGTACGGATCCCCCTGTGCTGATGCCGTACGGTTCTCTCTGAGGCAATTTGTGCCGTACGGACTTTTTTGGAGTGTAAATTTTGTGCGGATTTCCCTGAGTTTGAATTTCGTACGGATTTCTCTGAGGCTGAATTGCCGTACGGTTTTATCCTTGGCGAATTTCTTCACTGGCAGAGGCCGTACGGATTTCTCCACTGGCAGAGGCCGTACGGATTTCTTCACTGACAGAGGCCGTACGGTTTTCTCAGTTTGCAAATGCCGTACGGTTTTATCTTTGGCGGATTTCTTCACTGGCAGAGGCCGTACGGATTCCTTCACTGGCAGAGGCCGTACGGATTTCTTCACTGGCAGAGGCCGTACGGATTTCTTCACTGGCAGAGGCCGTACGGATTTCTTCACTGGCAGAGGCCGTACGAATTTCTCAGTTTGCAGAGGCCGTACGGTTTTGAGATCTCTTGGACGCCGTACGTTTCCCTTCCCTGGCGACTTGTGCTGAGTGCAAGATTTTTTATGCCGTACGGCTCCTATTCCCTGATGCCGTACGCCTCCCTCCTCTGCTCTCTGTTGCCGTACGTCTTCTTCCCCTGCTCTCTGTATGCCTCGGCAACTGTAAAACTCCTGCAAGCTCGTCCTCCCTTCTTCTCTGTGCTCTTGTCTTCGACTTGTGGCTTCCTGAATGGGCCGTACGGTTTGAGGGTTTGTATTTATGTTATTTCTCTCCTTACTCTCCTTCGCCCTTGGCCGTACGCCTTGCTTTCTTCCCGTGTTTTGACGTATTTTAATATTCTTCCCTTTCCTTTTGCGCCTTTTACTTTCCTCATTTAATTTCCCGTTTTGCCTTTTAATATTCCAGGCATGTATTTTAATCTTCCATACTTTTCTTACTTTAATATTCCTTCTGATGGCTGACTTTTTTAATTTATTATTTAATTTATTGCCTTTTTTTCTGACTTCTCTTTGATCTCTTTTAATTTTTCCGTCTTTTTCTCTCTCTTCCCCTCCGCCTTGCTCTTTACTTACTCCGTCATTTTCTTTTATTTTCACAGTTTCTTTTCTATTTATTTTGAATTTTTTCAACTTTCGTTCTTTTTCTCTCTCCTCTTTTTCTCTCTTTTCTTTTTAATTTTTTCCCCTTTTTTCCATCTTCTCTCTCCTCCCTTCTCTCTTCTTTTCTCTTTATTCCTCTGACTTCACTGTGTGTTGGGACTTTTAATTCTGACGTGTAATACCATTTACATGTGTGTGGTGGCCGTTTATAACATTCTTCCTCGCAACAGGTTCCTATATATTCTATATCAAACCATTTATCCAGTAAAGGGGCAGGACCAATACCTCGAAAACTTCCGTCGATGTACCTTCCGCCATATTGTTGATACCACGTAACCTCGTCACCTTGGACTGTCGGCGGTCCCGCCAGGTTAGGAATTATTTTCCAGAGTCCATCCTGAGTTGCGATCTTCCTAACCCTTGGTATTTTTCTTCTTTCTCGACGCATTTGTTTCAGGAGATCGTCTGTATATCCATCCACCGTTGACACGAACGTGTCTTCTGTCCTCAACACTGTCTTTAAACAAGGGGCCTTTTTTTCGAAATAAGCATCCCATTGTTCATTAGTCCATTCTTCCTCGTCATCTTTTTGCAGTTCATCGTGTTCTTCTACCTGGTTCTCCTTTTCTGCTTGGGCTTCCGCGTCCAATTCCTTGGCTATATATCCCCGTCTTATTCCTTCATAAGGGGCTACATAATGCCAATGTCCCCCCATTCGACGCCACAATGCAGGGGTTCCGAATACTGCATTGGTCAAGCGTTTGTGTATTCGTGGCACGGCAATTCCTTCTACTCGCTTCTCTGCCAGCCTCTCTTCATTTATTTGGTCTCGCCCTGATTCTGCCCAAACATTGTCTGCTACATAACCAGGACCTCCTAGTCCCCAGTCTTGTTTTCTTGGACCTTCGCTCTGTGCAGGCCAATCTTCCTTTGTTGCATAGCCCAACATGTTTATGGCGATTGTATTCTTCTCTTTTCTCTCCTGGTATGGCTTTAGCTTCGATCCGTTGATTGCCTCCAATATCAATGACCCATCGAGATTTTCCAATTTTATAGACCCATTGTCACCTACTTCCCGTACTCGGAACGGTCCCAACCAACGAACCTTAAACTTCCCCGGCTTGATCTCGTTACGGCCGTTATACTTCAGAACTAACTGTCCTGGTCGGAAATTCATTCGCCGGAGATGCTTGTCGTGCCAATATTTCCGTCGCCGTTGCATGTTCTCCGTCGCCCATTGTGCCATCACTCTTCGCTCGTCCAGCTTACTCAGTTGGTATAGTCTTTCCTTTAAACTTTCGGTATCACCCAACCGATTTTCCACGGCTATCCTCAAACTTGGTACCATATATTCCATCGGCATCACCGCCTCCTGACCGTACATTAACTGGAAAGGCGTGTGGCCAGTTGTTACTTTGTACGTCGTACGGTATGCCCATAGTACAGCTGGTAACCTTTCTTCCCAGTTCGCTTCTTCCACACCACATGATTTGTGAATCACTGACACGAGCACCTTATTTGTCGACTCTGCCTGGCCATTAGCTCTCGGGTAGTACGGACTGGACAAGTTGTGAAAGATTCGGAACTCTGTCGTCATCAACCTGATAACATGATTAACAAAGTGCCCTCCCCGATCACTCGTGATCCGCATGGGGATGCCGTACCTTGTTACTATCTGCTCATAAATGAATCTTGCCGTACTTTGTGCTGTGTTGTCTGGCAACGCTCGAGCTTCAGCCCACTTCGTCAGGTACTCTGTAGCGACCACAATATATCGGCATCGATGCAAGTGACTCACCTTCAGCGGTCCGATGAAGTCCAAACCCCATCGTTCGAACAACTCCTGAGGCTGTGAGGGATGCAGTGGCATGAAATCCCGCTTCAATGGTTTTCCGACCCTTTGGCAGGTGTCGCAGCCTACCACCCATTCTTTGGCGTCAGTGTGCATCGTCGGCCACCATAGACCTGCCAAGAGGATCTTCCTTGCTGTAGCATCAGGTCCCATATGGCCGCCAGCCAGTCCTTCATGTGCTTCTTTCAGTACGCCAGGTATTTCTTCCTCGACGACACACCTCCGAAGGATCTGGTCGGGTCCCATCTTGTAGAGTAGTCCATTGATCAATTGAAATGTCTTGCTTTTCAGTACGATCTTCCTCCTCTCGGCTGGTGGCATATCACTTGGGAATGTGGATGTGGACAGATAGTCGCCAATCTTCTCGTACCATGACGGCAATATTGCAATCTGAAATAAATGTGCGTCCGGAAAGTCTTCGTTCACCCCATCCTCTGCAGGTTCACCCGACCGGATCCTAGATAGTTGGTCGGCAATAACATGGCTTTTCCCTGGCCGTACGATGATGGTGAACGTAAATTCTTGCAACAACAACAACCATCTACTCACCCGTCCTTGAATAATTGGTTTGTTTACCAGGTACATCAGAGCTTGGTGGTCCACGTAAAAAGTGAACGGTGTGGCGAGGAGGTAATGCCTGAACTTCTGTACGGCGTACACCATTCCCAGTGCCTCACGCTCGGTCGTACTATAATTCCTTTCTGCCTTTGAGAGTAGCCGGCTGGCGAAGAATACTGGTTGATCCAGCCCGTGCGCTCCCACTTGTGCTAGGGTTGCTCCGATGGCAAAATTAGAAGCGTCTACGTGTACGTGGAATTCCTTGTCCCAGTCCGGGTACATCAATATGGGTGAGCTGATCAGCCGATCCTTCAGTTCCTGAAATGCCCTTTCCTGTTCTTCGGCCCACACGAATGGTTGACCTTTCCTCGTCAGTAGGTCGAGAGGGTACGATACTTGGGCAAAATTTTTAATGAACCTCCGGTAGTATCCCACATGGCCGAGGAAAGATTTCACTCCAGTGACATTCTCGGGGGCTTCCATCTGTACGATGACTCGCACCTTGTCGGGATCCGTTTTCAACCCAGCTTTGCACACGATGTGTCCGAGCAACTTCCCCTGCGGCACCATAAATCTGCATTTTTTCGGATTCAAGGCAAGGCGGGCCGCTCTACACCGTTCCATGCACTCGCCTAAAGCTTCCAAATGTTTTTCCTTATCGCTATAAATCGACCAATCATCCAGGAAGGCTTTGAAATTACCTACCGACATTTTATCAAAGATGTGGAGTATTATTCTCTGGAATGTAGCTGGTGCGTTGCATAATCCAAATGGCATACGGTTGTATGCGTACACCCCATCCTCGACGACGAATGTAGTCTTCAATTTGTCTTCCTCGGCGATACTGATCTGATTGTAACCCGAGAAGCCATCGAGAAAGGAGTACATTTCGTGTCCCGGCAACTTCTTCCAGAATCGAGTCGGTGAAGGGAATGGGAAATGGATCCTTGATAGTCACTGCATTCAGGCTACGGAAGTCAACACAGATTCTAATTTGCTCCTTCTCTTTCTTTAATGATATGACGATCGGCGATACCCACTCGCTGACTTCCACCTTGAAAATGATGCCGGCCTCCAGCATCTTCTCGATCTCCTCCTGTACTTTGGCGGCATAATTTTTGTTCATTCTGTACGGTCGCTTTCGTACGGGCTGGGCTCCCGGTACGAGAGGAATCCTGTGCACACATAACTCCGGTGGGATGCCTTTCAAATCCTTGTACGTCCAGGCGAAAGCGTCTTTGTATTCCATGAAGATTCTGAATGCTGCCGCTTTCAGGACAGGGTCCCAGTCATCACCGACCAAAATCTCCTTCGGTTTGGCTAATTCCCCGAGGTTGACTTTTTTCAACGTTGGTTCCTCGTACTTTATGATTTTGTCCTGCTCGAACTTGTGGGCTGGAGTTACATCCAATTCGGCTGTACCTTCTTTATATTCTCCGTACTCAGGTGGGAATGTCTCACTGGTCGAGCCATTATCCTTTTCTTCTTCCCCCTCCTTGACCTGCAGCATGTGGCAATCCGGGTGGAAGACTTCATAATCCTCCATTTGCCAGTGAAACAATCCGCTCAGTGAACTGGTCTCATCTTCGGAGCAACTGCCGATCTCCAATACCCCTTCTTCATCTGGTTCCATTGTCTTTCTCTCCTCGTCGTCCGAGTCTCCTCCGGATTCAGATGCCGAGGATGCCAAATCCTCGCTGACGGCCTGGTTCTTCAGATCAATGGTGTATTTCCTCCCTCGATTTTCTATTGAGAGTGTATTCCGCTTCCAGTTGTGGGTTGCCTTGGCAGCAATCAGCCATCCCCGTCCCAAGAGTGCATCGTACGCCTTCTTCTCCATTGGGATGACTACAAAATTCAACAGGAATAGTTGCATGCCGATCGAGACCTTCTGCTCCATCAGTGTACCCAGTGGTCGGATGCCATGTTGATCTGCCCCCACAAGGTGAAATGTCGGGGGCCAAAGAGTCGGCTTACCCAGACACTTCCAAGTCTCCTCTGGCAGTACGTTTACTCCTGAACCACCATCGACGATAGTATTAGATAGTTTCATGCCCAAGATTTCCATCTCGACGACAGCTGGTTTCCTCCCGATGCTTACTGCTAGGAGCATTGGATCCGAAGTCTCGGCTACCACTTCTGGCGTACGTTCTGGTGAACTCTTCGGAAGATTTTCTCCAATAGCATTGGTAAGTGCTACTTTGAGAGAAGGCATTGTTTGCAAAAGATCAGTTACCTTAATGGGTACGGTTGTGTGAAGCACCTGTCGTACGATATTCTTCTCCGACTCCGACTGTAGCAACGTACTGGTAGCTTTATAGTTCTTGCCTTCATTCTCCATTGCCTCCGCTACTTTTGTCTTGGCCTCCCGAAATCTTTCTTTCTCCGTACGAGGATCTGGATAATTTGCTCGTTTTGACTGTGCTCTCGTAATCGCCAAGACCTCCTCGTCGGCTACCTCCAGCATATTGATACTTCCTTTTTGCTTCGGACAGTCGGTGTCTTCATGATCACCCGGTCCACACCACTTGCACAGTTTTCCCCCGTTGCCTTGGCCGCTCTGGCAATCCCTCGCAAAGTGACCCCATTCATTACAGTTCCTGCACTGGATCATCGGTCGTCCTTTGCTGTCGTACTGAATTTTACTTCTCGGCGTATTTCGCCGATTGTTGCGGTAGCCTCCAGGGGATGCATTGTTGTTCTGTGGCTTTGGTGGCGTGGTTGGAGGAGTTGATTGTTCGCCCTGAGTGAAGAATACTTGCGAACTTTTAGTTTTTAAATTGTATGGGCACTCCTTGACGGAGTGTCCCATAACCTGGCAGATGTCACAGAATAACTTTTTGGGGCAACTTGCCTTTGTGTGACCTTCCGACTTACAGTCCGTACACCATAATTCATTGGCCTCTTTGGATCCGTCCTTGTCAGCCTTCAGTTCTTTCATTATCCTCATCATATCTCGCCGAAGGGCTTGTACGGTTGCCGATTCATCGTCACTTTCCTCGGCACTCTCGTCGTCATCCCTCCTCTTTCCCTTCGAGGAAGTCCTATTTTCACTTTCACTATCCATCGCCCGATTGTATGCTTCGGTGTACGAGGACGGCGGTACTACTTTCATCTTTCGCCGAAGTGAGGGAATCAGTCCCTCAATGAACCATCGTTTCTTTAACCCATCGGCTGGCTGTGCCTCCAGCTTCCCGATCAAGTCTTTCAACCTCCTGTTGTAGGTCCGTACGTTTTCATGCTTCCCTTGTTTGGTATGATATATTTCAGTGACGATCTCACTATCGTCCCGCAGAAGTTTGAACTCCGCTTCAAAGTTTTGCTTCAGGACCCTCCATGTGGCTCTCTGTGCTTGATCCAGTTCCGAGTACCAGTCAATGGCACTGTCCCTGAGTGTTGCTGGAAATGCCCTTGGCCACTGGTCGGGGTCATCCTGCCCGCTGGCTATCCAGATAGTCTCGCATGTCTTGCAATGCCGTACGGGATCCTCAGAGCCATTCCCCATGAATTTCGGCAACTTTTGCCGATCCGGTTGAGCCATCTTCACCGGTTGACCTCCTTGTTGACCTCCTTGTGTTTTGGACCCGATTAGACTAGTGGATTCCTTGCTACGTCCCTGTGCGTCACCAGCACTCTCGGCCACGTACGAGTCACTGCCACGTCCTCCGTCAGCGTCCGCAACACCGTGGGTCTCCTCAGGATCCCGCCGATGCTCTCTCTGCCCTGGGGTCTTAAGCTCTGGCCTTCCCCTCCTTAACTCTGTGTCGTCGTCCGAGAGTGACAACTCTCGAAATCGTCTGATGCTACTATTCAATTCATCTTCATTGTCATAGAGGTTATATTTTTCTGTATATGGAGTGCTGAAGGGGTCTTCGTCCCTTCCTTCTATCAAACTGTGGTGTGTTCGTTCAATAGACGTGTCTATTTTTTTCAAATTTTCATATGTTCTTTTTATGCTCTGATTGATTTCAATTAAGTCCTCATCTAGTTCCTTACCGACTTGCCTTAGTCGTCTTCGCCGATTTTCTTGCTCTTGTAGTCTGAGTGATCGCCGAACTTGCTCTTCCGAAGTCCCGTGCCCGTCAGGTACTCTATTCTTATCTTTGTTCGGCCGTACGGGCATTTAGTTGTTCAAGTGATCATTGCTGGTTGCCGGAAGTGCGGCGTCGACTAGTGTCCCGTTCTTCCTCTTCCCGTTTGTTTCGGTCTTCACAGCGTTGCACAATCTGCTGCCTTCGGCGCTCACGGGCTTCCTCCTCTCGCAAGTCTTGCAAAATAATGAAATGGCGGGCCAGCAACCTGGGCATGCGGTTCAGAAGGTGGTTCACCTCGTCGTTCACTTCCAGCCGATCCCAGATGACTTCCTCAGGGATCTCCCGAACGAGGGATTCCCTACGTACGTGATCACGGGGCGATATTTTCCACAAATTTACCAAGTCTTCCGTCAATGAGTCTTCTCGTTCCTCATTAGCATTTATAGGTTCTTCCGCTGGCTGACCCATTACGCTGCCATGGTGGATGATGCCCTAGTCCGTTCAGGCAACGGCGCCAAATGTTTGCCTACGGAATAGGATTCTAATTACTGGCAAACGTGTAATATGCAGAACATAGGATCAAACAGTAACTAACAGATATCATAGGAAAATGCCAAAGCTTTATTCATTCTCAGGAAATATCATGTACAAAGAGTATCACAATGCTTACAGTATAACCATCGGCAACAAAAACTCATTCATTATTATCTCCCGACTACATCCACCCGACTACATATAACGCTCGGCGGTGGTTAGACAACCAACCGACACGACGTTTCATAACAACATTACATTAACATTGATCTAAACATATTTTCCCGAAAGTACATGACATTACATGACATTATTATTCTTTACTAACTATTGTTTTATTTGACAACTGCCGAGTATGACCGAGGCCAACTACGGCCGAGGCCAACTACGGCCGACAACAAGCAACCGACAACAAGTAAAATATCTGACTAACAATATCTTTTAATCACTTAAAGGAGGCGCCTAAAATCAAAGTCTAGACTATGGAAAGTGACTTAAGTTTATTTCCATAAATTTAAATGATCTAAAACCCTAAAAGG